>JAGDQP010010749.1:0-54917 GCA_022664845.1 Lepisma saccharinum
GTGGTTGAGATGTGGTTCGAACAGTCTCGGCACGATGAGTTCTATGCTGCATAGATCACCTCGATAGGTTCGTCAACAACTTATAACTCAGCAACTATTAGAGCTACGAGGGTGGTTGAGGTGTAGTTCGAAAGGTTTAAGCGAAATATTTACGACATAGATCATTCAAAGTGGACACTCGAAGCCTGGCGGTAGCATATATACACAATCTTTCGACTAGGCCTCGCCTCACTTGTTGAACATTTATAACCTGTTTTTGTATGTTTCACAGCGAAGTATATCATTTTATGGCGGAGTATACAAGCATGTTATAGAAAATGAATAAAAATTAGCTCCCATGGAGTCCAGTCATGTTATTCCCTGATAAATTCTGAGGCATAAACTGTCTTTTCAAAAGTTTTCTACGATACGTAGTTTTCGAGTAATTAAGAGGAAGTATAGTGAATGTGACTGTCATGTAAAATGTATAGGTTTAACATTTTATAGACTAGAGGCGAAGCTCCCGGTTGTGTGACAGTAGATTAGGCTATAGACTACTTTCCTACAAATCTCAGATGTGGGTCTCAGTTGATTTATAATTACATATGAAGGAATTTGTAGACTGAAAAAGACTGTTTTCTTACCATCCAATATTGAACTAAGGTCTGAAAATTGGTAGGCAGGAAGCCTACAGTCACCCTGTTACGAAGTTGGAGAGCTCTGGTGGAACAAAAGATAGAGCGTTAGCTTACGGTAGGAAAGGTCCGGGGTTTAAGCCCTGCTCGCGATGTATTTTTCCTTTTTTTACTTTTATGTTGTATCTGCGCTAATGTTATATATTACAATATGCATTTGACATGTAAAGGGAATGTTATTGTTAAATAGTTTTTTGTTTTCTCATTTGTATTTTTCTTTTTGTACCGAAAACATATATTCCTGATATATTCCTGAGTTCTAAAAGTTCATATTTTACTCCAATGCATTACTCACCAGCAAAACTCTACAATGCTGTCGAAATCTTTCTTTTAAAATTATATATCTTTACAAACTAAAGTGCATATCACGAATCTGAAATAATTTTTATTAAAAGAAATATTGCACATCGTGAAAGTAAATATTTAAATTTTTCACCAAAAATATATACATTAAAGTGCCAAATGAAATGACACGCCGACCCATGTCCTCCTGTTGCCTTGATGACTGTGCGGTTCGCTTCGGCATGGATTTTGTCAGGTGTTTAAACTATGTCTACTGAATGGCAAGTAACAAAGAGGTTTGTTGGAGAGTAGTGCACCTTAAGCGCGAATAGACTATTGGACTCCACATATTCTCAGAGACGCTGTAATGTCCCACAGGCTGCTCCAACGAAAGTAGGTAGACTCATCAACAAACCAGGGGCCCACGGCACCCTGTTGCAAAAAAGGTGCTTATCCAAACTCAACGTGGTCAAACCTACTCCGGAGACAAGCCGACATTACGCCACAGGAGAGGGCACAAAACAAAAGACAAATCATTATCGGATCTGAAGGGAGGGAGGGTACCTACATATCAGCACCCTGCTTCAACCATATCAAAGACAGAACATACACTAGTCTAGTACACAAAGCATGCATGTAAGAAGCCCGAAAGAAGTGCTCAAACGCAGAAAGTTGGCAAAAACAGATATCTATAAAAACGAAGAAAAGCATCCTCAAACGAGAACATCCAGCAGAACACAAAAGCTACTTTAGTGACGTAACGCAACTAGGCCCCTAAAATAGTACAAGGCTCAACACAGCCGCGCATTAATTAATATTTAACCCGAAAATTTGGATGCACAGAACTAATTTGACTACTCTCTAAAAATTGCTAAAACATTGGATCAAATATCAAACTTTAACTACATCTGCATTTACTTTCTCACATATAAATAAATTAACACTTCGTGGACTGAAATGTTGAAAGGTTAAGAACCCTTCCAGTAATACCACAGTGATGGTAATCTACCTACATCATAATGAAACCCTTGCAACAAGAAATATCTGGTAGAATGTAATTTATTTTTACTTAAAAATGACAATCGCAAGGCGAAAGACTGATTGCTGAATTTTCCTTTAAAAAAAAAAGGTTTCCGAAAATATTCTCTTGAACATCAAAATGAGCATTCAAGATGCTGTCAATTTCACATAACGAAAGGGTATTTAATTATATGCAGAAAAGCTCTTTCCAAGAATAGAGAATATATTTCACATACTTATTTTTCAAAAAGAAATAGGTTACTTTTATATTCCAAAATGTGGTAGACATTCTATACTTCAGCCCAGTTAAATCAAAATTTTCACAATTACTGAAGAATAACATTTCTCTCAACGAAAAGATTTTTATTTACATTGTAGCTACTGGGAAACAATTTAGTTTGATATTTTCAAAACGTTGCTAAAACATTTCGTATGTAATTTTTATTTTTAAACTTCATTCAGCATAACTATCAATACTGATAATACAAACATGGTCTACTAGGATTGGATTAGGCATTAATTTGCATTACGAGTTTCCATGAGTGAACTGACTTACGGTTTGCATACTTAACGAAGAAGCTTTAAACTTTGCAAAATCCCAAAATAAAACAGGGAAAACGCTGAATCTCACGGTTAACAAAAAATGGATTTGTTGTAGAAATTTGGTGCATTTTTTACATATACCAGTTTTCGGAAGAGCAAACAAAAATGATGAATGGGAAAATAACGTGCATTTTGAAATGTAGCAACAACTATAGTGCAAGTTAAAATATTCAATGTATTTGAACAAAATTTTAATGTGCAGAAATTTAGTTATCTGAACGTAGGTGAAACAGACTTGGGATTCTGGAAGAGAAAGAGGAATTTCAAGACATTAAACATACATACCTGAATTTAGATAACCGAACCCCGATGCCTATCAAATTAAGCAGACATTCTTACGGTGCACATCACTTGACAGAAAAACCACACCAATTTCATATGAAGAAAACACTTAATTATTTGCATACACACTGAAAATGGGGTATCAACCACGCTGTAATTATATTTTTATTTATTTCAGAAAAACTAAGAAAAACCACTGAACACCACATTTACCACAATAAATCATCTCACACACTTAAGAACACCACTTCACACAAACAAACTGCCATAAAGATGATTCGTCAAGTCCACTCCCGGTCAAGGCCAATGTGGAGGGTGTAGACCCCAAACTGAAGCATTCGATTCACAGATTCTTTTATAAAGGATATAGAGAAACAGCTCCCAAAAGTTGTTGTTATTTACTAGTCGATGCTGCTCTATATATTAATAAAATTTCAGGGCATTGGATGCATTATCATATTTCTTTTACATGACTTTCGGAGGCAGCGTAAATTTAGAACAGCCTTTCCCACTCGACTACCATGTCTTAACTACTGACTGGCCTCAACCAATCAGAGAAGAGAATCAAATCAGTCAACTCGGAGCGAAAAGAAGTGTGGCTTGCCACCAAAATCACCAAAATAGATTTTCAACGAAAGAAAAATTGTTGAAGAAAATAATGAAATAAAATATACAAAGAAATATTCAGTAATAAAATGAAGAAACAATAAACATAAAAATCCCAGCAAACAACAATGAAAGGGACGTTAAGTATGGCTAATCTTCATTGTCATCTGGACAACTAAAATTCTTTGAAGAAAGCTGAAGACAAAAAATATCGGCAACAAAGCACGAGAATAAAGAAAAAGAAGACGCAAAAAAGGGGTGAGGGTAAGTTATTTTGCGACCAAGCGGAAATGGGTCCCTACAACGTCCTAATGGATTAAAGTCCACACAATTTAGAAGTGCTCTTAAATTAATTTTAATTAAGCTTTCGTGTTGTGCATCTGTACCCAGAACTTTCTGTTTCCGTAGAACAGGCAGAAAAAGACTTTTGCGGTGATTACAGATATTTTCCTTTATTTCTCGCAGTAATCGATATAAACTACTATATTATTTGGAAATCCCCCTACAAACTATCTTATAAGATGAGTACTGCAATCATATTTGTAATTAATCTATTTGCATTTAAAACAGTAACAACTCAAATTAGTGCCCACTATTTAGACATTTGGAAAAGTTACTTGATATATCCCGTAATGTTTAAAATAAATGTCAGTATTTACCGTTATCGGCAGACAATCGTCGAGAAACACAGAGTAGTTTCTTTTGCCTTATTGGAAGGTCTCGGTTTTCAGTTTCGCTGTGATTTGCGCACACATGCAGAAATGTAACAGGTCTTTCTTACCGTAACAACAAGTCTAATGCTACCGCCATGTTGATCGCTTATATCACAGTAATATAATAACCTTCTTTTCATGTTTTACAGTTAATTTTTCCTTCATTTTTATTCCTATTTTACTACAACGCATGAAGTACTCATTTTGGTTTTAAAAAAAACTCTTAAAAAGACTTTCTTCCACTTCAGCCATCCTGAATTATGATAACGAAAACAAATTGCTGAGTGGAATATAGAAATTACACTAGTTATATTTGTAACGTAAACATACTTATCCTTACGTAAAATATAATTTATTTTTAAATTAGAGCTTTTGCATTCTACTAAAATAATAATAATAATAATAGAATAATCTAGAAACCTGTATTCATTTTACATTGTTATCTTTCGAAAACTAAATGAAGTGTTAGACAATGATATTATAATTAAGATGAAAGTAACATTTATACAAATAACGTTCTAATACATGTTGAGAACTGGAAACGTAATGTGCATGACTAGTTTTAATATGGGTTGGTAAAAAAACTTAATTTTTATATTGGCCAGTTTAGTAACTTTGGACTTCGGCCCGTCACGATTTGCCCTTAGCTGTTAAGTGTTAAAATCCACACCCATGCTCCTGCCGGGACTCGAACCCGGGACCGTTGAGTCGATAGCCTACCGCCGCAGACCGCTCGACCACCCGGCCAGCTTAATATGGGTTGGGTTTACATAGCGAAAGTGTAACTGCTCTCGAGCACATGCATTCATAAGACCTGTTGCTAAACCTTACATGAGAATACAGTTTTAAGCAAATATTTACTGTTTTTGAATTTAATACACAAGACTTACACTTTCCTGAGTATCTACTGGTAATGTAGAAAAGACCATTCTATAAGCAATGCGAGTATATAAAAAAGATAAATACATTCGGAAACTACAAAAATTAATAACCCCGTTTTATATTAGAAAATCTAAAAAAAAATACTTTAGGGATAAGAGGAAATTCGAACTGAGGACCCTTTACACCACAAGTCCAAAGCCTAACCACTACGCCACGAGGACGTTGTTATATAGAGTCTTGATTAGCATTCATTGACTCACTGTTTACTTGACAGTCTTCACTTCGAAAGGTAAATTAGATTTTATAAGTTTTTTCGCTCCATTTTGGGGAATATAATAGTTTCTGTCACATGATTATATAGCGCATGCATTATATCTGTAGTCTTTGTTTGCGTAATGTTTCATTTGAGTCAACGTTTCTCTATTTTCAGTTTCAGATAGCACTAAAGATATGGACTGTTTCGGCGAGCGAAAACAATTTCCCTTTTTTTTCCTCTAAATTTCCTTGCGAATTTCCCTATGTTGTCAAATTTCTGATTTTTTGACTTAGAAATTTTTCGACTATTTCTCAATTTTAAATATTTTCTTTCTAGTTTCGTTATTTATTAATATTTCTGTGACAAAATTTCAGGAAATATTCATTTTTACATACTTTACAAATATAATAATTAAGCGAACGTCAAAAACTAAGGAGAAAAATATTATTTGTCAAAAACTGTCAAATAAAGACATGCGAAAAATTTTTTGAGCATGAGTGTACCAACAGGAGCGTTTGATTCACGAATAATTTGTTAAGAATATGCTAATTGACTTGGTTCTTGAAGCTGGAGAAGAGTTGATGAAAAACGAACAAGGTAAACAAGCTAGGGATGGTATCGAGACGAGATAAGACGAGACTGGCATCAGTCTCGTTCTCGTCTCGAACTTTTAGGATAATCTTGATCTTGGTCTCGATTGTGAATCTTAGTCTCGTCTCGAGTCTCGACACGTTAGTCTCGGTCTCGTCTCGAGAGTCTCGAAAGACGATAGACCAAAAATTTACCGTCTCTTAACTTGTTTGAAATGGGTACACAGGCTTTCCGATCTCAGTACAAGGACAAGAATAATATTACATTAACATAGTTTGTTAAATTGTTAATTTAGGGTTTAGATTAGGAATAATATTCTGAATTAGAGAGAAAAAATATTACAATTTTAAAGTAATATTAAGCTCTAGTTAAGATATATAGAATACGAAAAAACGAGATGGATGAAAATATTTCTATAACGGAAACGGATCCATGTTTTACCACAAACTGCGAAATTGATATATATAACATTTAAGTTTTGCTATTTCTAAATTATATTTAAATTGACTGAGTAACTGTTACTTTAAAAATTAAAAAAGAAAAAACATTTTAGTCGAAATTTTCTACCAGATTTGTGGAAAGAAATGAACGTACACTGTTAAATATTTTGCAGAGAAAAGCTAGTCAATCATAGCTACATGGGAATTTTCAGTAATCTTGCTAATAAAAGGCATCCATCATACAGATCTCAGGAATGTTGGGAGCAAAAGAAGAGAAAGGAAGTCTAACCTTTTGAACAGGGTACTTTAGACAAAAATCCAACACCGTACTGACTGCTCTAAATTTCCAGTTAAAAGAAAAATAGTTTAGAGTGTTCGAATTGTGTTGCCTGAATCCAGAAGAAGTTGATCCCACAACTTACGCCACTTTTTAATCATTTGTATAATCGTCACTTAGAGTTTGGAATGCCCATTCACTCAAAATATTTCCCATTTTTACCAAGGTAAGAAGTGACAAAATGGCAGCAGCAAACTCTTTTCTCATTCTGCGCATGTGCAGAACAGAAAACGAAAGTTATCCAGATAATCAAAGTCTCTCTCTGAGTTTCCCTCCATTACAGTGAAACAACATTAAATACTAAAAATTCTGCTAAACTTCCTTTAGAATTCTTAAAAACGTTATATTTTTTTTGTGTACATACAGTACGTGACAAAAAATTTCCTTGTTGTGAACTTTTGTGCAAAGAAATAATAATCAAATACAAAGAAATTGAAAATAGCATTTACTGAACTTTATAGCCACACGAATCAATTATTTTAAAATACTGTTCTTGACTGATTAAAAGAACGAATTCATAAGTATGGTTTACAGCTGCACGTCCGTACATTAAAGCAAAAAGAGAAGAATGAAGTGTGTTCTCAGTAGGCGCTACTTTTAAATAGCGTATTGCGAATCTTATGAACTGAAATAAGCACATTGGTATTTGAAATAAGTCGTATCATCAGATTAAAATGTTATTCCAACAATCCTAGCGACCGTCAATCCAAATTTGACGCTCGCTCCCACAAACTTGATTTTTATAAAAACAATGCTGCTTTTATCGAATATTTACGTGATCGGTTGTGCAGAATTCCCTCTGCATAAACTAAGAACTTCCTAAGGAAAACTTTATACAGCATGTAGACATTAACAACAAGTGCTGGCAGTGAAGGATTAAGGGTTCTGGCGCCCATAGGCACTGTGACGTAAGCTCCCCCCCCCCCAACATACACCTATGCACTTCTCATGAAAGAGAAGCACACCTGCAACCCTGCAAAACCTAACTTTAAAATGTATAAATACTGGTATATAAAAAACTCCGTTTATTACACGACACAAAACAAATATTTATAAGGTAGACAGCTATTTGAAGTAGTAAGATATCATTACACATTAAAAACTTCTTTCTGACTTTAGCGTTTGCAAATAAACTAACAACTGGTTCAAAATCTATCTTCCTTAATAGTTCGCTTTCTATACACATTTTACTAAGAGCGGAAAGTTTTTCATTGTGCAGTCTGGATCGCAAGTAATTCTTGCGGAAAAATGGCCAGCAAAGGCTGCTATCGATGTTGTCAACAATGGAAATCAACTGCAAATCGCCTTCACGCGTAGCAGTGGAGTGTTCGAATTTCTCCCCTCTCCGCACCATCCGCTGAAAAATATTTTTATTTTCTCACTTTACAGTGGTTGGACTTTTCGATTATTTTTTTTTATTATTGCAATCCATAGTTCTATAGGGAATATATGCATACACCTTACGAGTTTTTCCCCGCAATGCGCAGAGGGAAACATTCTCTGGGTTCCCCAAGTAAAAAAAAAAAAAAAATCTTTGAATTTCCGGCACTAATTACATTGTAGCAGCCTCAGCCTCTAAATTTATTCCTTACGTGCTATCATATAGTTAATAGAATGAATTATTATTCTTACCAGCAGTTCATTTTGACTGTTCCGAGTAGCTTAGTCCATTAGCACCAAATCGTCTTGGCTTTGATCTTTGTTCTGTGATGTGTCACCTTCACTGTTGGGCTTCTCATGTGTCCAAATCAATGTCTTGAGTTCCCTCTTGACTGTCTATATCAGACACTGATGGTTGATCAAGGGTCTCAATATCAAAACTTTTCTGTGTTCCTGTTCCGGATTGAGGTTGACAAACAGTAAAAAAAAATACTCAACTTGGGAACTTTTTAAGTAGATTTTCATCCTCGAGCTGTTTTTTAGCTGCCCGTTTCCGAAACTCTGCCATACTTGGTTTTTTATTAACAATCATTATTATATCAAGAAACGAATCTAGTAATCGTGGCCACCATAAAATAAAATAAAACTATTAATAAAATGATCACAAACAGAAAATTAACACTATCCACTTCAAGGTTCACTTCACCTTTGTCTATCATTCGCTCACAGACACTGAGACGCAAATGCATGGCAAATCAACTTGTAAACAATGACAGCGTATCAGTCAGGACGAGGCAAGAAAGGTCACGTGACGGTTAAACTTGCGGAGTGACCAGCGGTGCCTCCCTCTTCCATTGAACATTCGAAGTCGACAGCGCGCCCCTTGTTTAGTTTTTTTTTTCAATCTGCTAAAGAATAGAGAGGAAGCGGAAATGATGTGCATACGCAGGAGGGTGCTTTAGGAGATGAAATCGGGGCGCTTCTTGCATCCAAATTTCACAGATTTTGAAATAATAAAGTGCAAGTGCAATATTAGATTAATGCCTCATCCTAAAATCATAAAATAAACCTTTTTTAAACCTATTTTTCTTGGGCGCCCCTTCAGTGCTGACGCCCTAGGCAAGTGCCTACTGTGCCTGTGCGTTAATCCGTCCCTGAGTGCTGGGAAGCCTTATACAATCGCTGTCTGTCTGTCGACAAATTTCAAATCAGGAACTACCAGGGCTACGAATATGGTTGAGTTGTCCCGCGACTGAGCTCCGATTTGCTTATATACGTAGAAACATGTTTTGTCTCCTCTCTTTACTAAGGTACCGATCGCTTAGTATTGCAAAAGTCTTTTTATTTTTAAAAATGTAATAAATAAATGATGTAACAAAAGATCTTTATTATAATTTAGACAGTTTGGCTTGTTGACGTATGCTTTACAGTCTTTACGGGATCAGTCTATCAGAGCCTGATTTCATAAATATCAACAGAAGTAAAAGACTATCAGCAGGGAGAGAGCGTGGGGATGAACATTCGCAGAAGAAAATACATGTCTGTATTTATCCGTCTCAGAATCATCTCCAACCCTTTTATATTATTATTGAAAGACAATAGAAATTAGTTTGGCATTGATAACTTGACTACTTATCTTATAGTCATACTTTCAAGCTACAATATAACATGTTAAAAATCATCAGAATGAAACTAATTATCACAAGGCTTCTTCTAGTATGAAACAACATCAAAAAACGCATTAAATTAATATTATCGACATTCATGAAATAAAGTTATAGTCCCGAGAGGTAAGTCTCGGTCTTGGTCTCGTCTCGAATAAGTCTCGATGCATGGAATTTCGGTCTCGCCTCGATTCCTGAACCTTAGTCTTGTTCTCGGTCGTGGTCTCGAATTCGAGACGAGACCGAGATGAGACCAAGAACAGTATCGGTCTCGTTGCCATGCCTAAAACAAGCACGTGAGAGTTAAAAGTTACGTTTGAATATCGTTGTTTACAGTTACACTCGTCAAATATTCATCGCATCTTGTGGATTCTTTATATTGTAGAGAGTGGAAAAGAGTCTATATTCTAGTATCAAAAGGTTCTCATGAAACAGAGATAAAAAGTTCCTTTGAAAAAAAAAATATAGTAGTTTCGGAGACAGAAGCGTCAGAAGTGAGCACATCATCATCATCATTACGTTATATCTGGACAAATAATGACGTAAACCATATCTTTTAAGTAAATCATTCTCGAAGTTTTACAAACAACATCTATCAAATGTTTATAATTGACGAATGCACATAGTGAATTTCTGAGCGTGCCTATTGTGTATACGTATTAGATACGTATTAGAGTCCGAAGTCACGTATGTACCTAAAAATGAAAATATTGGGCGACTAAAAGTGTCATGCCCCCCCCCTCATAAAAAAACAAACTCGGCGCCTATGTGCCTCAAGAAAGTATACCACAACACTAGTTTATAAATAATATTCTACTGATCCAACTGTTTTTGAATCGTGTCCAACTTTTAGTTTCTTGCGAAGTGATTATCGCATATTGATCTTTTTATCAACTCATTTGTTGAAGGGAACATATACAGCACAGCAAGGGGTCTCTTCCTACGATTTTGCAGTTAGTCCAGAAAAAGACCGGTTCACCCCATTCCACACACTACCAGCGCTGCAAGGAAGATTTTATGGTTTTCCCTCACACAACAACATTTTAAGAAATTGTTTCCTAAAGAGAACTTCACTATTGACTACGTAGTTTGGAAAAAGCTGAGACGGGCGCGCGGCGATCGAAGTATTTATAACCATCTGGTGGCCAAAAACAGAACTACAACATGTTCAAAACGAGCGCTTTTGACCGCTTCTCCACCCTGCCTTTAGATCAACCTTAAATGATTTGATATTTAATGTCTCATGGAATTGTAGGTATTATTATAATACCTTTTACGACTAAAGTACGAATAAAGTAATGCTTCTTAATATTGAAAAAAAGAACTCGGCCTTTGTTGATTTACTGCTATGATGATTAAAAAGTATGGTGATACAGAAAAAGAGGCATTTTCCGAAGGAGGCACTTCAGGAAGTTCCTTACCTATACATTTCGCATTATCCAAATCTTCTAAATAGGTGATACATTAGACTCATCTATAATTTATATATTACTTTTAATTACATACCTAATATTTCCATTGTAGAACAATGTTGGGGAAAATATCGAGTATAGAAAATCCGAAATAGGAATTGGCATCGAGTATCGGGAAATTCTGTTATCGACCCATCTGAATAATAACCAAACCAAGCTGTGTGCTCCTAGCTTTGAAAACTCATTTTTACCTCTTGTATTAGTTCTCAGTAAAAAGTATACCTCCAGTTACTTTTAATATTATTTCAAATTTAATAGCATTAACTACGGCAGTCTTCCTTGTTATTTCCAGCTAATTTATTGCTTCTGGAATTCAAAATTTATAGAACCAGTAACAAATGTTTATCTAAGTTGAACTCATTTTTAATTCCTTGCTTACCTTGCAAAACCTGCAAACTTTCTTACTTTTTCAGGTCCAGACTGGAAAGCTACTTGCGCCACGTCTGCAAAATTTAACGAAGGAGTTCTAGTTTTCCTGCATAGTTTGTGGGCACTTCTTACCTGTAAAATAATATAAAGCAAATGCTATGAAGTAGATATGTAATGCATGAATAAATAAATAAACTAAAACACATCTCGACGCATTCAAGTAACAAGAGTCTTGAGATATAATGTTAAATTGTTAAGATGCAAATACCAGGTGTTTGAGTCGACTGAGGTAGTTGTGTGACCTGAGGCATTATGTCAGTGTCTCTAAGGTCGCGGATTCAAATCGTGCCTTGGCCGTGGATGTTTTGTATTTTAACAAGCATTGCAGTCATATAATCATGAGCTTGATCATGTGCCAGACTGAGCATGACGAGAAGGAAATCATTTGAATTTGAACGGGTAATCAGAGTGGGATACGTACTGATAAGTTTCTGTGCAGGCCGAATAGAATCGTACACATGATCTCAACAAAGGCTAGTGCAGGTGCGTGGTGGTTCCATACTGGCATATACAGAGTGATACAAAATTCAATTCACGCAACACATGTAATATTTGTTTTCTATTGTGTTGCAGGTGACTGGTGGTGATAGTTGAGGCAGGAAGCAGTGTAGAAGTCCACAGTAGGATGGCGTACTCACTTGAGGAACGGATCTTCATTTCGGAACAGTACATATGGAATTTGAGTTACGGAACAATCGCGGCCCCGAAGTGGTAGACCGAAAGAAGACAAAGTAACAGATATCATGCAACAATGGCCAAAGGTTCGCATAAGTATCCGCAGGTTATCTTGACAGAGAGGTGTGTCTTATGGTACAACTCATATTGCTGTACGAAAAATGTTTCCGTACAATATATAGTTGTGCATGAGTCAATGGATGGTGATTTAATGAAGAGTGTAACGTACTGTCGTTGTTTTATGGAACACGTGACGTCTGGTGGGCAGGAGTTAGATGATGACTGGTATTGGTCTGACGAGGCATGATTTCACTTCGACGGGTACATGAATACACAAAATTCCCGTTATTGGTCGATTGACAATCCTCATGTACTACATGAGTCTCCGCTTCAAGCCCAAAAGCTCGTCGTGTGGTGTGCCTTGTCTCGAAAGAGAATTTTTATTCTCTTCTTCGAAACAACAATAAACATCGAACATTATCTTCGGTTGGTCACACAATGCCTCAACTCTGACTGACGAGGAAAAAGAAAGAACATTGCTTCAGCAGGACAGCGCAATAACATATATCTTTCGTGTAATCATGGAATATCTTGAATTTGTGTTACCTTGGCGTATCATTACGTAGCCACTATGGCCGACCCGGTCTCCAGATCTCACTCCGCTGGGCTTTTTCCTCTGGGGATTTCTGAAGTTTGCGGCCTACGCAACGCATCACACCTCGGATGAACTGAAGACGAATATTCAATGTACTGTGGACAACATTTCATGTGATACACTCCAGATGGTCTTCAGGAACATCATCGAAAGGGCGTATATGTCTGAGGAAGTGAATGGTGAATATTTCCCACATCTTTTAAAGTACCTACATAGGTTGTATGACTTTTTGATCACCCTGTAATATGTACACGTGGCATGTATTGGGTTCGCTAGTTCTTCACTGTTTTCGTGTATTAAGGGGCACTGTCAATTAAACACGAAAGTATTCTTATAAAGGAAGTTCATTCAGTTAAGATGAAACGATTTTACCTTGCCCCTGTTCCGCCAAAGGAGTACACAGCACTTCTATTCTAGACATGATGTGGAGAGTGGAGCTGTGAAGAGTTGATTTGTGTAGATTCCTGCGTCCCCGCTATGACATCAAAAATTTCTGATTTATGGCAGTGGTACAAAGTTGAACTTTCTGGTGGAACGTACAGATTTTCAAGAAAAGCGCAACGGTGTAAAAGCAAAAGACTGATCATCAGGAAGTCGTGTGTGTGGCGCATTATTCAACAGCACAGAAATGGGATCTCTCCGGAAGAGCTTTGTCCGAAATCATATTGAAACAACGGAACGGGTACAGACGACCCGGTTCACCGTGTTAATACCACATGTTAGGGAGTGTGTGAAGAAAGAAAATCTACAAAGGCTCTGCAGCCACGCCGGTAGGTCCCAACCCACAGCATGGGACACTGTTCGAGATAATTTGTCATTCGCACTCCGACTTAAACCACATGGACACTTCTTCAAGCAATATCATATGGGGGAACAGATCAGCAACACCAAAAAATTATACGTGCACTGGCTGACGGAGGAAAAGTGGCAGTGGGTGATTGATGAATTCCCTATTTATCCCCTGAGGTATAGGGTCATCAGTTTTTCAACAGTGGGAATCATGGCCCTCTCTAAGGACAATAACAAGAAACTCATTATTTCAATTGGATTTCTCGACACTTTCCTGACCTGAGATGTAATGCTTGTCGTAAGAGGAGGAGGGCACATAAAATAAGTGTTCATACGACGTCTACATGCTCGAACTGGTGGGAAAGTACATACCTGTTACCATAAAAATTGTCTTCTCATTTAATAACGATTTCGAGAACACCACAGAATACAAAATACCTAAAAAAAATAAAAAAGCTTTTTCGGTTACCTTTTTTTTCCTTTTTCCCTTTCCCCACCTTCCCCTTTCCCAGTGGATTGGCGGCCTTCTGAGTGTCGTGTGCCTTGAACCGCGGTCCTGGGGGTGCACCTGCTTTCTTCCATAAGTGATAAACACTACCCTTTTTTGTGTTCTGGTGTACTGTATACTGTGTAGTGTACGTTTTACAATTGTGCGAAACCGAAATCGAAAATGGCGAAAAAGTTCGACCTCGCGGACGTCACCAGATCGGGTCTGGAAAAATTTGAGGCTGAATGACTAAACCCAGCTCCGGACACTCGTGATTACCCGAAGAACCCTTTCTACCTTAGATTTCAAAGCAAGGTGAAGAGAAAGGAAATAAATGTTACGAAACATCGATCCAATAAAGAGGACAAAGAACTGAAACAGGGCATACTCGACGAAGTGTATGCAGAATGGGAGAAAATGCACAGGGACAAAGATAGAACACCAAGGTATTTGAGAAAAGTGAGAAAAGGACCCACTGACCGGGATGCGGAGGATAACATGTCAAGACCAGGAACACTAAATCCAGTATCCGAGGATACAACGAAAAGGAAGAGAACACCGGAAGAAGAGGAGGAGATGACCAAAAGAAGAAAGGAAGAAAAGGAAATGGAGGACCTCAAGATCCGATAGACATTTTTAGAGGGTAGAATACTCGAGCTGGAAAGAAACCAAGCTAAACTTGAAAAATAAAACGAAAGGCTAAGTAATTGTGAAATCAAGCTAGTCCAACTCCAGACCAATCTAGAGGAGAGGGAGCATGAGCTAGACAAACAAGAGAGAAATATCAACGTATTGAGAGAATATGCGATCCAAGGTAGTCTTCACGTAAAGGAATTGGAGATCATAAACGGACAACTAGGTACGAGAAAAGTTGAAATCGAGGAGAAAATGCGACAACTGGAAGAATAAATTAAGAAATTATGCATGGAGAATGGTAGTCTAAAGGCAACTAAAGGACTAAGCGTGGCAACAACACCGACAGTGGGTTTTGCAGAAATGTTTACAAGGGACACTACCAAAATTCCGGAAAAGACGCGTTTGATCGAGTCAAACAAATGAAACTCTAGAACGACCATCATCATTAAATCGAAGAAGGGGGAAAGCCTCAAGGATGCAAGAATGAGGTTAACCAGGACAGTGAGTAAGCAGGACCGGATCAACTTTCAAATTATTCATGCAAAGCCAGCGCTCAACCAGGAGATGGCGACAGCTGAGGACGAGGAGAAAATTAGGCAGCACCCAGAAATGATCCAAAACTTTGATCTAACCAATAAGAGCAATAAGCGCAACCCGTTAATGATAATGTATAACATACCATCCGAGCTAAAGGAAAACGAGGCAATAGAGGAACTCATAGAAAGAAATCTTCAAGAGCTGACCGACGAACAGAATCAGCTCATAAGACCAAGATTTAAAACGGATCCCAAGAATCAAGATAGGTACCATCTTGTGTTTGAGATACCCAAACAGGTAAGAGAAACGATTTTAAGAAATCCGCGGGTCTACATCGACTACGAAGCTACCAATGTTAAGGATTTTCTTGTGGTAACAACTTGCCTGAATTGTCATGATTACGGTCACATAGCAGCCCACTGTAGAAATGAGGCGCGTTGTGACTGCTGTGGCGAAAAAGGCCACAAAAAGACGGAATGCAAAGATAAGGATAAGAAGATATGCAATCCCTGCAATTCGAGGAAAAAGCTGTGTGGGGCCAAAACCTAACAAGAATGCCCAGAGTACAAATTGGCGTTACAACGAGTCTTAGATCGTTTCGATTATGGATTGTAATCCAGATCGAGTCGAGACAAAAGCAACACTAACCTCAAGAAAGAAGAACCCCCATGCAGGAAAAAGAGAAGCCTAGAAAGGCTTTTGGAATTCAATATTAATAGGAAGATAGAAAACTTTAGTAATTGGGTAACAGAAAACAACACTAAATTAACGGAAGAATTACTCGTAATAAAGCATGGGCACATAAATATGGACCAGGAAGGTTAAATAGTACTCCATTATATTAACCATCATTTGGTGTCCTTTCTCAGAGGTTTCGCCCAGACGGTGACTGTCACACGATGAATACAATCTAGAAAAACTGGAATATTATGACTTCATATTAGAAGACAATAAGAGATTAGAAATCTACCTCTCACAAAATAGGTACAACTGCAAAATTGCTAATATAAAATCATCCAGTGAAACCTTGCAAAAGGACCTAGAACTAACGTTAGACTTACTCTCGGCAGTTAAATATGACTAAAAGTAAAAATAGTTATACCAGTCATAGGGATGGGGCTCTGGAGGGCGGATCCTTAGGAAGTTCTACTGGCTCTGAAGAAATGAGAACATGACTCCTTTATGAGAATATTATTAGGACTTGGAACACACTAGAAAAAAAAACGGAACAGATGATTGGGACGAGGCTCTCGAAAGCCCGGAAGATAAAGACGAAACGCAGACGGAAAAAGACGGAAATGATGTTATAGCTAAGAGACAAGTAACGGAGAAAAGAAAGGAAGAAATGAGGAAGAAAAGAAAAGGATGGAAATCTTGGATCCCTAGACTATCTAAGAAGAACATAGTAAGAATAGGAGTTCCGAGGTAACTGAAGTAGAGATGGAGGATATGAAAATACCTAACATGGAAGATACGGAGGGAGAACTGGTGGAAGAAGAAGGAAGAACCGCAAACTTTAAGCCAAACGAATTCCATGCAGGTCTTAATAAAGGATATATCCTGTCCCGACTGGAAGAACCGTTACTTCTGGCAGCCGCCCTTAGAACGGTTGTCAGGAACATTAATACAAATGGTAAAATGATCACTTTACCAATAATCGATGAAGTGGACAGAGTAAATATACGTTCAAATGGCATAATTACAGATCCACAAAAGCTACTGGACCTGATCGACAAAGTACTCGAGTGGAGAGATGAGTCCCTCCAGCTAAACAACACATACAGACAATTTTTCATGGCGTACGGACGCACAGTGTTCATCCCAACAGAAAAGTTCCCGGCATGTTAGGTCCACTTAAGACAACCATAAATCGTTCAAATTCGTCCAGGTTAACTTGGACAAATAAAAATTTGCCACACAAGAACTAAGGCTATATTGTGAGAAGGAAAAAGTGGACGTGACATGCGTCCAACAGCCCTATGTTAATAAGGGGAAGATGATGGACATGCCGATCGACGCCATGCTATTGCTACCGGAGGACCCGAATCCGTTTTTCGCAGTAGTTATATTCAACAGGAAGATTGAAGCAGTGGTGTATTCTAGATATACATGTAAATGGATCCACACTTGTGGCCTTAAACTTGGGAAAAATCATATTACAATTGCAAATCTCTACTGCCAGTTCTCCATTCCAGCGGATGTTTTTGTAGATAAACTAGAGGAAATTCTGGACGGGTTTTATAGGAGTAACTTACTTATTTTGGGGGATTTAATGCCAAGTGTCCGCTCTGGCACTGCCCGAGAACAGATGAAAACGGTGAAAAGTATGAAGACATCATCAACCAATATCATCTAATCACACACAACAAGGAGAATCAACCATCCACGTTTCAGGGCAGAGCTGGCGCGGAGAGTAATATTGATATAACTTTAACCAGGGGAAATCTTTATAGAAATATACAGGAATGGAATGTGATCGAGTACGCGACTACGAGCCAGCACAGCGTCATCAGCTTTAAGATAAATTTTATGTTGGACGACAATAATAATGTCATAAATGAACCTGATGATCTAAACTATAGTACCAAAAGATTAAACTTCACAAAACTAGTGGACAAATTGAACCTACCACAAATTGAGAAAAATGTAAATTTTTACGATCTGGCCGAAGAAATAGAAAAAGCCACGCAATATTCAATTTAAAAAGTAGTACCTAAAATAGGCCAAGTCAAAAAGAAAAAAAAACTTCTGGACCCAAAAATTGGAAAACTTAAAACGGAAACTAAAAGCGAGCAGGAAAAAGCTACAGGGCAGCCGGGGACCACGAGCTTAGATCACAATACAGACAAATTAAACAATAATTTGAGAACGAACTTTTTGAAACTAAAAAGAAAACTTGGGGAAAGTTCGTGGACGAGAACTTAAGCAAGGATATCTGGGGCATGCCCTACAAAATAGTCATGCAAAAATTTAAAACGAATGGAGTAATGAACTCACTAAAGAAAGAAGATGGAACTTTTACAACCCATTGGCTAGAAACAGTGGAACTAATTTTTTTCCAAATTATTTCCAGACGACAACGAGGATGAGGATAACGAAGATAATATACGGATCAGACATGTAACAGAGCATCCCCCAAATGTCGAAAAGAATCAGGAATTGTCATTAATAACAAATGAAGAAGTGACGGCTGCAATCAAGACCCTCAAATCCAACAAAGCACCGGGCCCAGACGGAATTAAGAACGAAATATACAAATCTTCATAAGATTTTTGGACACCATATTTAACAAAATTATACAATGAATGCCTGAGTCAGGGAAGATTCCCAAAAGTATGAAAAAAAAGCGAATCTCGTCATACTGTTAAAAGGAGAAGACAAACCGAAAACGAGCCCGAAGTCGTACAGGCCTATATGCCTGTTAAATGTGATAAGTAAGAAGATCTTCGAGAAAATGAGAGTTAGAAGAATCAACAAGAAAAGAAACGCTCTCCAACATTGTAGATTACAGTACGGATTCCGTCATGGCAAGTCGACCTAGGACGCAGCGAATGAGATATGCGGAACAATTAATACACTTAAACAAGAGTGTATGGGAATACGTAATGGGAATCGTCTTTGACATTACAGGCGCTTTCAATAACGTATGGTGGCCACCAGTGTTAATGGAGTTGAAAAATATTGGGGTCCATCCCGCTGTTTGGAAAACAGTCAAAAACTACTTTCAGGACAGAAAAATACAGATAAATACAGCTGATGGCGTCGTGAGGAAAACACCAACAAAAGGATGCCCGCATGGATCCGTACTCGGGCCAATAATATGGAAGATGATATTTCAGCCATGTCTGGAACTGCTGGTCGGATTGGAACAGGTGGAAAGGGTTCTGGGAGACGCGGACGATCTGGCGGTCGTAATAAAAGGAAATAGCAGGAACGAACTACAAGATAAAGCTAACCAAATTATAGGAAGAATGACATCATGGTGCAAGAACAACAAACTCACAATATCGGCGAAAAAGATCAAGTATGTCTTGTTTAAAGGCAACTTAAATTTCAATAGGGGACCACTAATAAAATTTAATGAAAAATCAATTAAGAGAGAAAAAGAATTTAAATATCTTGACGTCATTCTAGATGAAAAGCTAAATTTTAGGCTAAAAAAAGTATTCATTTGCCATTTTCCTTTCCATTTTCATTTGAGTTTTCACCATTTTCCCGGACATGGCTGAGAGGACAGAAATGCAGCTGGAGATAGAATGAGGGTTGCTCCATTTCGTCACAGGTCATGGCCCTTATAGACAGAGACTGAAAGACTTAAACTTAACTTTCTCAATACTTTAATAAAAAACACCGTTAATAGAAAAATATTTATTTTCGAGAATATTTCGCCCCACTCGCTGGAGCTTCCTCAGCTGTGATCTGCACTATCTACAATGGCTTAACATATACATTTATATACAATACAGTGGTTTAACAGTGTTGCCAGTTACTGATTTCTAATTACCCGTTCCCTTCGTAACAATTTTCCCCATTGTTCCCTTAAGTTTCCAGATCTCTTGTTTATTAATTTATCTCCCCTTTTAATGATGAAAGCTGCTTCCCAATTGTCTCGTTCTTTCTGTGTTCCCACTGTTTTGACTTTTTTGTATCCCACGATATGATGCCTTCCTCTATTACATGTTGTGACAATTCTGAGCTATCAGTTTGTTTTGCTATGTATCTTTGGTGTTCTTTTACCTTTGTTTTGATTTTTCTTTTAGTCTGACCAAAGAAAGGGGAGACAAATTAATAAACAAGAGATCTGGAAACTTAAGGGAACAATGGGGAAAATTGTTACGAAGGGAACGGGTAATTAGAAATCAGTAACTGGCAACACTGTTAAACCACTGTATTGTATATAAATGTATATGTTAACCATTGTAGATAGTGCAGATCACAGCTGAGGAAGCTCCAGCGAGTGGGGCGAAATATTCTGGAAAATAAATATTTTTCTATTAACGGTGTTTCTTATTAAAGTATTGAGAAAGTTAAGATGAACACCTTAAATTTTAGAAACTTTATAAAACTTAAACTTAGTTGAGGACAATATGTGCCGCGCCTGTGGAGTGGTTGCGTCCCCAGATCACCTTGTCCTTAGATGCCGAGAAACGGAAGAGTTAGTCAGAGAACAAAGAGCCCTCCTCGGGGAGACACCCGTCACAGAGGTTATGAGAACTACAGAATTGGTGACGGTCCTTCGGTAGACGGCGGATAAAGTTTAATTATTCTACAAGAGAAGGTTCTTGGCCGGGAGGCGCCTTGGGGCGCGGTGTGATGTATTGAGATCCCAACAGTATGAAAGTGTACAGAGTCATTACCGGACCCAGCAGCGTAACGTCTGCCCGCGCTAGCCGGTCTCCCGCGTAGACCGCGGCATCCGTGTGTACAAACAAACAAATATTCCAACAAATAAACGAACAAAAACAAATAAATATCATAGTAAAAGTGCAGAAATTTTGATTTAACATCTATCTAATATAAAGGTACAAATTAAGAACAAAACGGCGACAATCTATAAATATATAAAGAACACTAACTATAAGATAGTATTACTGTGATGTTGCTGGAACTCCAGCAATACGGAGTGCATTGCTGGAATACCGGTGAGAGACACTCATATACAGTATGAAAGTGCGCGTGAGTGGTGGAGGGAACCGGGATGAGTGTTGTCATTATTACTTAGTGGAAATCAATATCAGTCGATAAACTGACTGAAGGCTGCGGAAACCGCAACCAACGGTTGAATGATATATACTACCCATGAGTGAATGGGTGATGGATGAGTGTGGTATAGTGACTACTAACGAATGAAGAGAAGGTGAAAAAGTGTTGCAGAGCCAGTGAGTGATGCAGGACTAACCATGACGAAGAAGATCAGCTTTTCTTCTTATCTAGAAAAACACAACAAGAAGAGATCGAGGAAGGAGGAGACTGGAGACTGTGAGGAGACAACAACTGTAATCCAGAAAGAAAAACTCAACTCCAAGGAAGCAGCAATTAACCTTTCTTAATCTCGTTCCAGGAAGATGCTGAAAAGAAGAAGAAGCCTTCTCAAGCTATGTGTTGTGTTGTCCTGTATTTACCCTTTGTCGTCTTATGTGTATTGTATGTGTATTTCTATAAAATAAAGCATATAATAGTAGGTAGGGATCCCCCATGCAAAAGTTTTAACAACTGAGAACATGGACCATGAGAACACCAACTGTCTTTAACAGGTGGAACGACGGAACTCCGGCAATCCAACAATATCTAGGGACAAGCGTGCCCCAAGCTGAGAAGTACTAAGTCGTACGTGCTACACGAACCAGAAAGTGCATGACAACTTATGGAAAGCATACAAAGTTGCAGGGGTGGTAAGGCGGGCCAACAAATAAAAAAATCTAAACTACCTTCCCTAATTTTGCCTTTATATCGTAATTGATGAAAACTATTTTCTGCCACGTCTATCACTGTCTCAAGGTTACAGACAACACAAAAAGAAGAATTATGGAATGCCAGGAGAAGGAACAGAAGATGAGGAAAAGTGAATAGAAAAGGACACGAGAGGAGAAAAGCGGATAAGATTTTAAGGGATTTTTTAGACTTGAAAGACGAGATATTGAAGAATTGAATGGTAAATGATGTATGACATTCGTATTAGATGTTCATCCTAATCTGTATAATATGTTACGAAAGCGAATCAGCACAAGATAATAAGATTCGTTGTATTCATAAAAGATGAATATGAATGCCTTCATACCTGTTGTGAATCACGAGGATGGGAATCCAATTGGAGGTAATAGTGTTTGTCAAATTGACGTTCTATCTGAAGCAGAACGGTACGATTTGGCAAATAATGTTATAGCTCAACTCGGACCATGAAGTGCAGATCATAATTCGTTCAGTACTAAAGAACGTGAGATACAAGCAAGACATGAAATGAGCACTATGCTCTCAATAGGAAGACTTTGTACCACCCGGGAATATGACCGGTGCGGCGTCGGCGAACAATCCAACGGTAACTTCAAAATCGAGACAATGTCGAATTTACGCTTTGCAATAGATGGGAGGCAAATTACACAACATCCAGAAGGAACTATTTAGCTGACGTGTAGGAGTACGTGTTCGAGTTATTTTGGTTTGGATAGGCGAATACCATTTCTGTTATTCCACCCGAGACGTAAGTAGGTCTAACGATTGTTAGTTCGTCTGCAAATACGAATAGGCCAATGTACGTCCTCTGGCGGAAACAGAATTAAATCACACTTAATTTAATTTTAAACACTATAGGGAACGTTCTTCAAACATATGACGCAAAATTATTATTTAGGAAAGTGCTGATAAAATTGCAGTGTGTAAATGCTCAAAAAGCATTGAATAAATTTGATTGAAAGCGGGATGACACCAGCAAATCTTGCGCAATTTTCTACCGCCCAGAAGACAAAATTCGTTTTCAAACTTCATCCGACAAAACCATGAAAGATTTTTAAAAGGGTTCATAGCAGTGGCTGGAACCTGTACCCTTGGCAAGCTCACGACATTCATAGTGGGACAAATGTGAAGATCAATGCGCAATAGCTCCATGAAAATTTAACGGACCACATTTACAATGAAAACTTTTCTCGTTTGTCTCGTGCGTACCAATCTCACGTCTGAATCAATATGGCCAAATCAAGCCAATTTGCTCCATTTTCTATCACCTATTACAGGATAAAAGGGTTGAGAGACGCATCCATGACAACGTGTTTTCTTCAGTCGATGATTGTGATATTCGGTGGACAGCGGGGTAGGTGTCTTATGTTAAATTTCAATATACCCTACCTTGTAATAAATTGTTTTCTAGTTGCCTTGATTTTGCAAGTTAAAGCGAGAATACCTTGGGCAGAAAATTCAGGAGATAGAGGGAAACGGGAAAACAAATAATATGCGAGATCTATACAAAGGGGTAAAAACGTTAAGAAAAAGTTTACCAGCCGAGGTTAGGAATGATTAGAAATGAACGTGGAAATCTTCAGGCTGATCCGACTAAAATTGTCGATATGTGGAAAAGTTATTTCGACAAACTTCTTAATGTACACAACAGGGAACAAACAGAGGAATTTGGAATCCATACCGCAGAACCATGGATTCCCGAACATAGCGAGATCGAGATCCAAATGTCTGTAATGAAACTGAAAAATTTCAAATCACCAGGAATAGCCAATATTCCAGCCGAATTAGTTAAAGCAGGGGGAACGGCACTAATCAAGGAACTACATAAATTGATAAGTGGTATATAGATAAAGGAGGAGCTCTCAAAGGAACAGAAAACCTCAATAACAGTTCCGATTTACAAAGAAGACGATAAATCGGACTGTAATAATTACCGCGGAATCTCGTTACTTCCAGCCTATTACAAGGTATTAAGTAATATTCTATTAACACACCTAAGCAGATGAAATAATTGGAGATCAATAATGTGGTTTTAAAAGAAATAGATCCACGTTGGAGCAGATTTTCGCTTTGAGACAAATTTTGGGGAAGAAATGGGGATACAGTGGGACGCTTGATCAACTGTTCATTGATTTTAAGAAAGCATATGATTCTATCAAAAGGGAAAATTTATACAGTATCCAGATACGATTTGGAATTCCGAAAAAAAATAGTTCAGCTATTGAAGATGTGTATCAGCTACCCCATAAGCAGATTACGGATAGGTAATAATATGTAAGATAGTTTCAAAATTCTCAACGGATTGAAACAAGACGATGCCTTGTCCCCACTACTGTTTAACTTTGCGTTAGAATATGCGATTTTACAAATTAAAGGGGACAAAAAGAACTATCATTGAATGTTTTGAATCAACTGTTTGTATACGCGGATGATGTAGATTTAATAGGGGACGATATAGATGCACTTCAAAGCAACATCGATGTCTTACTAGAAGCGTGCGATGAGATACGTCTACAGGTAAGTATAGATATAACAAAATACATGATAACAAGCCGAAAGAGAGTGGATGAAGAAAATAAAAACATAAGAATTAGGGATTAGGTTATAGAGAAAGTAAACAAATTTAAATACTTGGGAGCATACGTAACAAGCAAAAAAGATGTCACGGAAGAAATAAAAAGTTGCTTAGTATCGGGGAACGCATGTTTCTATTCAGTCCAAAAACTTCTAACATCGCGATTTATATCAAGAAAATTTTTATTATTAAATGTTTTAATTTGAACAGCACATGAACTGGACTGGCATTTTTACATTAAATCTAATCTGTTGGATCACAGAAACAATGAAATTTTATTTTAAAGCTTCTTAATTAGTAAATATAAATGTATAGAAACATAATTTCTGGCAAAGAAATTAAGTTCTAAAGATTCGGAAGGCCACCATCACAATCACTGCAGACCGTCATCATCAACTATGTCTTCGAAATCATTCAAAAAGTCTGTATCAACTGCTTTCTCATTTGCCGCCAAACACACAAACAGGGCCATCAGAACTTCCTACATCTTCTATCTCCATGTATGGGCCAGGTCCTTCTGGAAACATTTCATCTGCTACAACGGTAGGCTTCATGTTAACGGTTACCTACTTGGATAGTGACAAACATTCCGTCAAATAAATCAAAATTACAGTAGGAATATCTCACTCATCTAATTCCTTGCCTTTGGGTATGGCTCCCTGGATTGAAGCTACATTACCTCTTTGAATTGCCATGCTTATTCTTTGGATAAGAAAGGTGCTTGGTCTATCATCACCAGATGATTCTGTGATACGCTTACCTATTTCTTTTATGAAGTTGAGGCCTTCTTTCCCCCATGAAACACTGCATTCGATAGCAATGGGTATGAAATGGTACTTCTGTGCAAGGTTATTATATATTCTTCTTTTTTCCGCTTCTTTTCTACTGGCGATATTTCCCGCCTGGATTGAGGAAAAAGGGAGGTTGGAAGAACCGAACGTGTCTGAGCAAGTGAAGTCAAAAATTAACGGTCTGCCTCTCTTCCAGGGTAACAGGGTCATCCCATCTGGTCTTTTACCGTCTGTTCTGCTACATCCAGTAGGTTCTCGTACTGCAGGAATGCCAGCTGAGATTAGTGCTCTCATTATAATGTAATTAACATTCGAGTGACGAGGATGTCTACCTGCGCTTTTGAAACAAGAAAGGCCATGTAATCCTTTTTTATTTACTCCATTTTTACATGCCTGACAGTTGTGACTTTCACAAATATCTGCACCCAGGCGAATTCAACTGCTATTCGGAAACATTCATTACTGAGCTAAAGGCCGAGAGGGGGCGAGGGTAGAGCTTTGAGCCAAGCACCTGCTTCGAAGGAAGACGCGGCAATTATTCTGGCTTTGTCTTCTAAGATTTCTGCAGTCTGAAGTAAAAAGGAGAGGTGTGATTTGATAATGGGTTCATCCCATGTAAATTGCTTTGATCTAGTATCGGGTTCAGGCAAGAATGATCCAACTATTAATGACCAAGTTGAAGAGCAAGTCTAAATCTCAGAATAACCAAGAGAACTGATATCATTTTGGACAAGTGATCCTATCAGGCATCGGGAACCATAGAATGACGCCAAGAAGGCGGGAATAGCCAAATCTAAGGCGCGACGAATGCCTAATCCTCCAAAATAGACAGGGAGAGAAGCCTGAAGCCATGTGTGGTCAGGAAGGAAACAATTTAGGATGGATTCTAAACCAGATTTAATAGTGTTATCGTAACTTTCAAGTAGATCTTCTCTCCAAGAAGGCGAACAACGCAGAAAATATAATAATCTTGGTATGGTAAAAGAAGGTCTTAGTAAATAAAATGCTGAGTGTGCAGAGATCGATGAAATACGTGAAAAGTACGTTTCAAGTTTTTCTATTTTCCCAATTAATAAGGATCTCCTTGAGTCAGTAGAGAGGGCAGCACCTAGAAGAAAAGCATTTGACGGAGACATTAATTGAATGCCTGGAGCCACTTCGTTGAACATTGTGAGAAGTATGTGTGTTTGTTCGATTGTAGTTTCTAAAAAGCCAATCTCACATTTAGAAAAATTAAGGTCAAGACCAATTGTAATTGCCTTCTTATGGATATCCTTTAATGTATTTAATATAGTATTCGGGTCTCCAGCTATGGTTCCGTCGGCTAAGTACCATATATTCAAGTCGGTGTTGATATTATTGACAATAGGTTGAAGAGTCATTGCAAATAATGCAGGTCCTAAAGGGTCCCCCTGATGTACTCCTCTTTGAGATAATATGATATCCTTACCATAAAATAAATAGCTGGCTTGAGCATAACTTTGAAACACATATGGATAGATAGAAGGAAAATTATCCTTGACAACTGTGAGCATTGCTTGCGTGTTTATTTCATTGAAAGCATTTTTGAAGTCAATCTTAAGGAAGGCTTTAGGCTTCTGGTGAGGGTATGTATAATATATGCGTGCAGTATGTGAAGCAGCTTCTGCTCCATGTTGAATGCCTACTCCAAGTTGGTGTGGTGAAAGGTGTTGAATTAGCTGATTTTTAATTCTTCCGCATATAATTTTAGAAGAAAGTCTTCTCCATGTGTTCCCTATAGCGATTGGTCTAATGCCTCCACATTTCTTTTTCAGTGCTATAAGAGAAGCCCCGAAGAAAAATGGCCTTATTGCTATGGGCACTTCTCCTGATAAGATCATAGAAAGAAAATCACAAATAACCTTGGTAAGGCGATCTTTAGAGTCTTGAATATTATAAAGTATTAAATCTTTTAGGATGGAAGGACGCATGCTGTCTATCCCTCCAGCTGAACCAG
This sequence comes from Lepisma saccharinum, assembly GCA_022664845.1. NCBI lineage: Eukaryota > Metazoa > Arthropoda > Insecta > Zygentoma > Lepismatidae > Lepisma > Lepisma saccharinum. The sequence goes on from JAGDQP010010749.1 coordinate 27,205, forward strand.
TAGGGAATGATTTAAGCGCCTTAAGTAACTCGTTGGACGTAACTTTATTAACATCAATATTATGATCTATTAAGTTAGGAGGAGCAAATGCATACGGATGCGGAGGATTTTTTTTCTTTTAAGGCCCGGAAAATGGTGGGGTCTTTTAGGGCGAAGCTGTCTTCAGAAATGAGAAGTCTGACAGCACCATGTATGTCGCCATCAGAAAGTTTGTTCTCACTATGCTTGATCAAGACATCGTTGGATGATTTGTTAGCATTCTTATTATGTTTGTATTTATTGGGCATGACAGTCATTGGATTAGTTATATCATCATGAGTGCCACTGGACCAAAGTTGAATTCTCTGTTTCACCCATGTACTGAGATTAGAGATTTTTGCGGATTTTGAAGGCATGTTGAGAGTGATGTATGGGAAGAATAAAAGTTCGATCCAGTGTTCCATATTATTAGATGTTACAATCTTCTGAAGGATTTCAATAAGAGCCTCAGCCATAGCATTTCTTGCTCCTCGAGGAACTCTTCGCAGAATGGGCACTGACGACTTAAGCCTTCCCAAACTATCAATCAGTTTAGAACTTTGACCTGTAATACTGCTACCTGAAATCAAGTCATGAGCAAAGGAAATTTGATTGGGTGAACAATATTTAGCGCTAGGCACAGATGCTCTCTTTTCCTTGCTGCTGTCATTATGACATTTACCGTTGTGTATCATTAGTCCTCTAGAATTGAGAAAGTATTTATTGCATTTTGAGCAGAAATAATCCCTAGAATTAAAGCTGACTCCAGCAGAAGTACAGGACATATGATTGACTTGATTATTCATTGTTATTTCATTGTTAAAATAATTTATGTTGAAACTTGGAAGATATTGCTATTGTTGAAGAATTTAAAATCGTTAACGAACAATAACTGAAATTTCCTTTCTGCAACATGACACAAAACATGAATTGAACAAAATCACATCCAATATGAGCGAATCCATGTCGATTAACAGATCACTCATGTAGGGCAATACACCAGAAGAAAACAACTCGCACTACATAGAAATGCTCTGAAAGTTGGAACGGAGTCAACATGACACCAAACAAATTTCTAGCACCGACCAGCGTCTCTGAACTATGAAGTATCACCAAACACCTCAGGGCATGTAGAAAGACAAGAGTGGAAACACATACACCAATTAATCACAATTATATCACTAAAAACTAATAAATTCGCGGAGCCGAACTAAAACACGTCTATACGGATCCAACAATTAACAACATGTCATTCAAGAAAATTGAAATTAAAAATATACAGAACGGTTATTCTGCTGGTAATACTTTACGGTTACGAAAGTTGGAGTACGACCCTAGCAAATGAACATAAATTACGTGTATTTGAAAATACGATTTTGAGAAAGATATACGAGCCGAAACGCGACGAGATGACTGGAGAGTAGAGGAAACTGCATAATGAAGAACTCCACGGACTGTACGACTCACCAGATGTTGTAAAAATAATGAAATCGCGACGACTAAGGTGGGCAGGCTGTGTAGCTCCGATGGGACAGAAACGGAGATTATATTCTATCCTGGTTGGAAAGCCTAATGGAAAGAGGCCATTGGGAAGACCGAGACGTCGTTGTGAGGACAATATTAGAAGAGATCTTCAAGAAGTAGTTGTTTGTGATAATATTGCTTAGGACAGAATCCAATGACGAACATTTGTTACTGCGGCGATGTACTTACGAGTTCCATAAGCCGTATATATATATATATAATGTTGCTAAGAACTATACCAACAAACTTCGGGAGTGTTTCTTGTGATCAAAACAAAACGAAAGTTTTTACGTGAAATTTTCGAAATGTGCACACTTTCGGCGCTACCGAAAGCGTTGGACAATGAAATTTACACCTTCATATTTCTAACACTACGGCAGTAGAACTGATGCGGTATGGTACCGTCAAAGATTTTGAATCTGCTCTATTTGAAAATCCATATTACAAAATTGCGCGATTAATGCCCAAGGGATTGTCCAAAGGACGTAGGTGATTCCGGATTGTTTCTGAAGCAGACGTAGTTCGAAATGACGATGAATTTAAATATATCCCGTGTAAGTAAGGATGCAATATGTCATCCCAGCATCCAATTGGACATGATATTCAATCTCCCGGATAACAAACAAACAAAACGTTCGATGAAATTATACAACTATTACCTGCACGTCTTCTGCAACCACGCTTGTTTGTAAAAATCTTTCCGTACATTAAATCAACTTCACAAATTTAATTGACCCAAACGAATTATTGTTTCGTAGTAGAATCACGTATCATTCTTGCTGATTTCGACTCATCCTTCAGAGAATTTCATTGCTTGTACAGTTATTAATTTAAGGTTAGTCTTTGCATAATGAATTAATTGTAGGAAAGTAGAAGTGTAATAGAAATGTAGTGTGATTGAATTCTCTGTAGTGTAGAGTGCGGTGAAATACTATAAAGTAAAATTTTCAGACATATAGGAACCCTTATATAATGCAATACGAAAAGTAGTGTATGCACGCATAAGTGTAGATATGCATTGACACTATAGTGAAGAAACACATAGTAATATACAGTTAAAATTAGAATTTGAAAATTAATACGAAATGTACACAGTGCATGAAAGAACACGACAGCCAGTAGCAGTACCAAGTGAACTGTATGAACTGTTCTGTAATGGTACTAACACAACTATTAAGTAGATGACAGTGTTATAAACATATAGAGGCTGTGTATATAACACAATAGATTGTTTACTGCGCATGCGCAAGTACAATAAGCAAAGCTGAATAATACCTAGTAATTGTATACAGCGCATTTGGAAAAAACACACAGAACATATATTAACATACACACGTAGTAATAGAAATCAATCGCTAAGAAATATTCTAAACGATAAGGAGGTAGTAATTGTCACTTCTTATATTCATTCCATAAAGATGAATCCAGTCGATGCCATTTGACCTAATTTATGGAGGGGAGAATTCAATCTGCGAAGCACAATATCCAGGTATGGTCTGAGCTCTGTATCTGAGAGCTATTGAGAGCCTGTCATGCCACAACTGACGTTGTGAGTCCTTACGCTGGTAATAAGAGTAACCTTGAGGCAGTGATAGCCGTGGCACAAAATAGTTTTCATCAATTACGGAATAAAGGCATAATTCGGGAAGATCGTTTAGATTCGGTGATGGTTCCGAAATTGTTAGGAAATGAGAAGACTCTTTTGTTCTTCTATCCCCTTACGATAAATTGTACCTCCGCACAGGAAATTGTAGAATTGTCCAATTGAAATTACGAGTTCTTAATTAGTGTCCTTAGAGGTTAACATCATTCCCACTGTTGAAGGCCTGATAACCCTATACCTTAGGAGAACATGACGGTAATTCCTACAGTGCAGGATTATGGTAAAACCTCGAATTATGGAAGATTTGTAGAAGGAACAGAAGATGAGGGACAGTGAATAGAAAAGGATACGAGAGGAAAAAAGCGGATAAGATTTTAAGGGAATTTTTAGACTTTAAAGAGGAGATATTGAAGAACCGAATAATAAATGATGTAAGACATTCGTATTAGAGAGATAATGTTCAGCGTAATCTGTATAATATATTAGGAAAGCGAATCAGCACAAGAGGATAGGATTAGTTGTATTCATAAAAGAGGAATACGATAAAGAAGATAAAACAGGTAGCATTTATGCCCGTTTTGAATCGTGACGAAGGGAATCTAATTGCAGGTAATAGTGTTTGTCAAATTGAAAGTCTCTCTGAAGCAGAACGGTACGATTTAGCCAATAATGTTATCGCTCAACTCGGACCATAAGGTGCAGATCATAGTTCGTTCAGTGCTGAAGAACGTGGAATGCAAGCAAGACATGATAAGCATACTATGCTCTCAATAGATAGACTTTGTACCACCCGGCAGTATGACCGGCGCGGCGTCGGCGAACAACCCAAAGGTAACTTCAAAATCGAGACAATGTCGAATTTAAGCTTTGCAATAAATGGGAGGCAAGTTACACTACACCCGGAATGAACTATTGACGTGTAGTAGTACGTGTCCGAGTAATTTTCGTTTGGTTTGGCGAATATCATTTCTGTTATTCCAACCGAGATGTAAATAGGTTTACCAGTGGGGGTTGTCTGCAAATACTAATAGGCCAATGTACGTCCTCTGGCGGAAACAATAAAATCACACCCAATTTCATTTTAAACTCTATAGAGAACGTGCTTCAAAAAATAAAGCAATATTATTATTTAGGAGGATTCAGATAAAGTTACATTGTGTCAATGCCCAAAAAGGAATTAGATAAGATAATGGAATGCGAAAGAGACTCCTTCCGAAGTCTAGTTTTCTCTCAAAGTAAGTCCTCCAAGCATAGTCCTTTGCTTAGCACAAAGTTTAGTCTTGGCGAAAGCCAGGGCAGAGGGGAATAAGAATGATGCATGCTATATGATAAACTTTAAAAATACCCTAATATGTGGCGTGCCATGGCGAGAGCTATGTGTGAGCCAGCGGGAGTTGATATCTTCAGAACAATCATTTTTGTGAAATATTTAGTGCCTGAGTGAAAAAAAATGTGCTTCGGTAGCAGCATCTCGTGTAAGCGATTTTTAATTTCTTGAAGGTGTAGAGATTCCGCATAGGCTTTGAAAATTTTGGCTATGCGACTGTGCATATTGTATTACTAACATCTAATTTTTAGTCTCTCCATCAACGTATATATTATGTTTGGAATCGGCTTGTTTTGTGTGTTTATGATAAACGAGTTTATTGGAACTCTTTTAATGTAGTTGTTAGTCTTGGCCTTTTTTATCCTATGAAATGCCCCAAAATGCCTATGTTCATGATAAAATTAGTTTTGCGACAAGAGTTACCGACCAACAGAATATGGTTTTGAGATTGAAATCGCCATAATAAAAAACAGTTCTTCGTTTATTTCATTCACATCCAAATGTCGCCACTTAGAAGTGGCTGGACATAATCGCTATAGTAACTTCAAATGTGTTTTCTTTTTATGCTTTGAACAAACCAGTCCTTCGTTGTTTTCATTCACATCCAGAGGTCGCCACATTGAAGTAGCTGGACAAAGAGCTCCTCTCATTTGCCCACCAATAATTTCCCTTATGAATTTTTGCTCATTCGTCTTTTATCTAAGTGATTAGTCGCATTTCCAACATATCATCGTTATATACCGCCTTGATTTTAATATCGCCAGAACAAATCGATTCCGCGCTTCGTTTCCTGACGAAAACTTTACTTACAAATTTGACGATTATTTCCTGTGCCTTGGTTGTGACATGGGAAACAACGAACATAAACACCAGAAACAGCAGAATTTATCATATTCCTTTCCAGTTCGTCTAAGGGGTCATAGTTCGTGAAAGGAGACTCTGTAATCAAGGATATTGTGGTAATTCTTAGTGTCCAATCTAACTTTTGGAGCGCAACACTCATGAGCAGAAGTTTGTTGGCTAGCGCTCCTTGCGTCTTTATTCTGCTTCAACGAAGTCTTCTATTTTCTTGGTTGTTGCCGGTTATTATTGGGATAATAGTGTTCTATGGGTGCGTGAGAGACCATAAGTAGTACCGAGCGGCCGTAGCTTACTTTGCTATTGCAAGAATCTGGGAACGATTCCAGTAGGAGTCCATCCTGACTAAAAGTTTTCTAAGCTTTTTTCTTAGTCCTTCCAGGGAAAGTTTCTGAACGAGTTTGTGGTCATCTAGCTTATAACATCCTCCTCCAACTCTATTTTGGCCTAAGCCAAAGACACCTGAAGGCCATATACAAATTTAAGTGCAGGGGATCGTTTTGTAGATAATGTCACGAAGTTTAGAAGGCAGGAAAGCTTGAAGGTTGATGTTGGTGTAGATGCTTGGATCCTTCTGAAATCGACGGAACTGTTTCCACTATAAACCAAAAGGAGCGAATGATGTTAGCTGTTGTGGGCAGTCCCAACTTAACTATCGGACTTGCCTCCTTACGGGCAAGGTTTGTTCAGTACTTAGCATGAGAGCCATTTTACAAATTTCTAAGGATAATAAAAAAAAATATGTGTGTCTGATGTCTCATGGACCCGGTCGAATTGCATTTGTTAGAAAGAACAAAGAGGTAAGTTCTCATATGTAAGTATTGCTTTACATGTTGTTCTTCCATGCATTTTGGGTTATTTCATTCTTCCGTCCAATCGTTTTATGTCATAGCGACAGCGCGTTCAAGTGCAACAAGTACAGTGCATTTTCCACGGCGGTCGGTGGTAGTTTCAATTAGCTAAACTAAACGAACTAAACATCTTCCAGAGTTCACCACTGTTTCATCTAAGCCTAAAACCTGAGGAAGAGATAAATCAATTTTTTCTTCATTAATATAGTTAACGATGGTCCTGATGGCTTCATGCGCGAGGCTGACTCTGGACTATATACCGCGTGCTTCGCTTTTCATTGAAAGTGATATGTTCCTTACTTCTGTATTTTTGTAACAGCGATCCCCTATATTTTCTTTGGGTGTAAATAAAATATTCCTTCCTATAAACATCTTCCAGCAACATTTTGTCGGTACATGGGAAAATTTACTGATCCATAGTTAACAATTAAAAATTGAATCTCCAATTGTTTTAAGCAGTAGATATTGAAACCTCGTATGGTATTGATTAAAATATACTTTTGAAGTCAAAATAAGTAGAAACATGTCACTCGCCAAATCTAATAAAATATTTTAAGATGTAATAATAAAGCCACATTATTTGAGCAAATTGATTAATAAAACTACATTATTTCAACGAAGGGATTTTATCACGATATAATTATTTTGGGGGTAATTCAATTAAAGCTGTAAAACTGCATTACAACAGGTGTCAATCTACGCGTTTATCGTAAACACGAAAAACAAACCCATTCCAGGCGAAAAACGTGCTTATGAAGAAAGTACAAAGCCGATTTTTGTAATATGTTATATGGGGTTGAATAACCAAAATTTTCAAAGCCGAAACGGAACCTCCAAAACATTTTTAAAAGTCTGAAATTGCTCACACGAGATCTCTGTCACCAAAGTACATTTTTGTCACTAATCCACTAAATATTTCGAGAAAGGTTTTTTCTCTGCATAACCAAAGTAAAGGAAGAAGGGTCAACTCTGGAGAAAATCCAACTCTTACAACCTTCGCCCCCTCAGTACCAGATTGTGGTATACGAAAGAAAGTCAATCAAGAGACGAGCTCGTATAATCTAGGCAGGTCAACATTAATCAAAACAACTTCTATATAGAGTACAATAAAGACAACGATAATAAAACCCACTACAGTATGACTTCCTACATAAGTTAGTATCTACGAGTTAGACATATGTATTACAGCAACATCGATGTTTTGTCAAGAAAATAGACCTTAAACATTAACGTATCTTTATATCGTATTTGACGTGGAGGCCATATTTTCGGTCTTAATTTAAATTTCAAACGTGAGAATTCATAAGTCATGCATACCACCGGTGTAAAGATTGAAAATCCGGTACGGCATGCTTAGATTGCGGGGACACGGATAACGGGAGTACCCATGAATTCAGTTTTGTTGATCATGAATTAGTGAAACGACCTTTGTTCAATAAGATCTTCCATCGTTCACATCATGGACCTCTTTTTGATGTTAGTGGTAGTACGGAAAATCCCAGAGGACTAAAGGATGGGCAGAAATGTACATACTACTGCCCAACGTAAAATTATAGAAATGTCTCTTCGTAACCACATTCTTTTCCGCGACACCAGTCTGTATATGGGTGTCAAGTTGACAAATCTTCCGAAGAATTTATAACTAGATAATGGTCTAAAGAAAGACTACTTCCCGTACATGTTTGACGTACCTGGCAACCAACATTACGGAGACGCAATGCCAGACTTTGAAATGTGCGATGCAGAAGTGAAGGTCGAATAAAAATACTATGATTAGAGATATGGCATAAACAATACATAGACAGTGATTAAATTTTTTACACGCAGAAAGATTTACTTGTATACTGCAAGAACGACATGTACATAAAAGCAATGCACCAATGAAATTCGCAAACATGATTTAAGACTCCACACATGGAATACAATATTTCCTCGCCTCGTCAGCGATTGCTGTAATATTAGAAATATATTATTATAATTAATTATTGAAGAAGTATACTTTCTTCCTTTATACTGCTTAATAAATCTTTTACTCCTGAAACAACGAGTAGGCCGATTATAGATCAAATCAATTATTATGCAAGCAATCAAAGCTAATGCACTCTACAAAGAAAGTTAGGTTGCGTTACAAAACAGTGCATTTTAGACAATAGTGCATATAGTAAGTTGTCATTGACTCATGCAACTGAACTCTACAAACATCTTATTTAAGTTTTTCATAATCACATGTAATACAAAACAAATTATCATTAATTAAATATATTCCAGGATAATGCGGAAACGAAGTATCATTATCAGTTTTCTTTCTATCCAAAACAATGCTCAAAAAGCCTTTTTGTTTGAAATGGTGCACTCAAATATCATTTATTAACTTATTATACTGTTCAGGTCATGGATATAACAATCCACTCCTCCTCCTTTGGTGAGCACCATTACTTTCTAGGAGAAAATATTTACATCACCTCTCACCCATCGCTAATCAAGATACAAATATATCTTCATGACAGTCGTCACATCAATGTCCATTACTATCACATAAATAACAACAAATGTATCACTAAATAATATTAACTTTAAGTTAGTATGTAACTTCAAAGTTCAAAGTATTTTAAGTTCAAAGTTTTATTCATGATCAATATTCACAATTGGTATATAGTCATCCTGTCAGCATTTCCTTACAGTTCATCACAAGATAGGCTTAATCTGAAACTTCTTAATAATGGTTTTAACCTCCTTCATAACCTTTTGCTCATCACTTTTTTCCAACCATGTTTGCCACGTATTTTTCTCTCTCATTAACAAACGACGAAAACGTACCTTCTGATATCCCATGCAAATTAGCAAATCATCAATATCTTTGGAAGATTCATGTTTCGTCTGTATTGATTGTTCGCTTGCTAAAACTTCGTCCTTCCTTTGATTATCTTTTCTATTTTTTGGTTTAGACCGTGTACTCTCACTATCCTTGCTAGTCAGCAGCTGCTCACTACTTATATCTGCCTTTATTTTACTCTTATCATCAGCGTCACTTCTTTTCTCTCCTTCTTCCTGTTTTAGTGTATGCACTTCCTGAAATACTACTGATATTATTTGTGTGTATCGATCATGAGGTTCTTTTTTTCTGGTCCACTTTAAATCTTCAGTTTGAACATTCTGCTCCTGAACACTATACCGTTCTGTCTTACTACTTTTATTATTAAATTCGTTGGCCTGCATAATCTCCTTACCTAAGTAACTTGGTTGATTACTTTGGTCCCTGCTTAATGTAAACTTGTCATTTTTCTGCTGTTTACTTAAACTTTCTTGTTTCATCGTTGTCTCTGAATTATGGTTTCTTGATCGGCCTGCAACACCTGGTTTACTGACTGATTGTATCTATCTGTGATAAATCAATTCTTATTTCGTGTTTTGCTTATTGGTTTTGTTGTACAACAACGCGCCCAGTGACTTTGTTTCAAACATTTTCGGCACGTGGTGTGTTGTGCATTGCATTTATTTACAATTCTAGCACAAACCCACATCTATTGCAATAATGATTGTTATCTTGATACGAGATGCTGTTTACTCTGACCTCCATTTCCTCTTATCTGGACTGGTACTGATCAATTAACCTATGCTTATTCATATTGAGATTATCATAACCTGCTACTGCTTTCTCAATAGTTTCCCACTGTAACATAAGATGTACTGCCTTAGTTAAAGTTCATAACTGTTTTGACGATAACATCGTTTGCATTTGTACATTAGATACACCTACTATACATTGCTCCAAAATTTCAAGTTTGTTTTCAATCCCAAAATGACATATTGAATCATAAGCTTTACGTTTTTCCACAAAATCAAACATGCATTGTCCTAGTTCCTGACGTAACTTATATAACTCCCAACGTGTCTGATAAAGATATGTTTTAGATACTTTCCTCTGTATTGTGTACATAACCACGAGTTCTTTCATCCACATCCAAAATATGTATATATTCAGTATCACTTTCCGACATACATCCTTTACGAAAATTAATGTATCCATTATATAAATCTTTACCATCTAACTACCTGAAACAGTCAAAATAGTAATGTTTTGTTAGCTTATGCTGCGTTAATATTCCACTACGTGAGTTCGACTTGTAATCTCGTTCGCCAATTGTAATACTAGAAATATATTATAATAATTAATTATTTGAGAAGTATACTTTCTTTCTTTATACTGCTTAATAATTCTTTTACTCCTGAAACAACGAGTAGGCCGATTATGAATCAAATGAATGGAAACAATCAAAGCTAATGCACTCTACAAAGAAAGTTAGGTTGCGCTGCAAAATAGTACATTCTAAACAAGCCTGTAGTAAGTTGTAATTGACTCATTTAACTGAACTTTACAAACAACATATTTAGGTTTTCCATAATCACACGTAATACAAACCAAATTACCATCAATTAAATATTTTCCAGGATGAAGCAAAAACGAAGTATCATTATCAATTTTCTTTCAATACAAAACAATGCTCAAAAAACCTTTTTGTTTGAAATGGTGCACTAAAATATAATTTATTAACTTATTATTATATTGTTCATGTCATAGATATGACAATTGCTAGTTTAACAATATATGTGGTTCGCAATCAATACCTGCCGGAAAATACCAAAGATGTCATCCCTCTAATAGGTTTGCAGCATCGAAAAAGCCAAAGTAAACCAGCCTTCATTGGCTCGGGTAAATGTCACACAAAGAAACGAAAAGTTCAGCACTCATCGAATCCAGGAGAGATCAAAATTAGTCTGTAAAAATTCCATAAAGTAACCGGCTATGCGCTAAATGTAATGGAAAGTACGTGTATGAATAAGAATGATATACACCGAGCCGCCATAGACAGTGGTAGAGCGTTGGCGTAGCATTGGAGAAATCGTGGGTTCGAACCAAGTGCCGACTATTCTGACTCAGGTTTTAAGAGGTTCTTCAGCCACGTCAGGCAAATGTCATGTAGGGAAATTCAACATAAGGCCTGGTCTGCACCTTCTCGAATGCTTTTTCCTCCACTATCACGGCCTGTGCCATGATAAGGGAAGAAATAAAATGTAAAGGGAAGAAATAAAATTAAATTTAACGAAAAGTACTTATGATACGGTTTTAACAAGTGTTACCCCAACGTGCGACACAAGCCTATTGAAAATAGGAAAAGCCTTGAGACAAAGTACGTAACGGCTTCTTATGGCGAGGAAGTATTTGCTTCTGACAAGGGCTGATTTTCATAAATTTTACTTGCCCTGTACGGAAATTCCTTCTTTTAAGAATAATTTTCCAACATGATAAAAACATTTATCTCTCCTATTAAATATTTTTTTTTGTTAATTGGTCCAAAAATAAAAGTGAAAATTTTGTTTGTCCATGTTTCTTTTGAATGAATATGTATCCACGTTTACGATCCCATCGTAGTCTACAGTTTCAATCATTTAATAAAACTTCAATCGCGCTCATGAAAATATATACACGGCCAAGGGTAAGTTTAAAGATTGAAGGGGTGTAGTTACATTTTGAACTTTTTTATGTGTGACAACGAGCTTTTCGTCCATGACTGGAACAACGATACTTATATTCATATTGAGCAGACAGAAGGAGATTCATTAACCGTTTGGCTTTCTTTAACGATTTTGGCTTCAAAGAGGCCAGTTTGGTGACCGCATTTCCTTAATAAAAATTTTAAAATTGTGTTTAAAATTTACTTCAGAGCATGATGTTCTATGTTCTCGTATTCATACGGATATGTTCGTGCTCTTCAAACTGTTTAATATACCCTCTCTTGTCCTCTGGTTTCGCACTATGGGAGAAAACCTGAAACTTCCTCTTTCATTGTAAGGAAATTGCCGATGTAATTATTGAACAACCCTTCACGCATTTCCTTTACCCACGCTTAATGGATTGTCTTGGCTTTACATCCACATATTGCTTTTCTAACTTCGGCGAGCACAACGTCCCTTTAAAAGAGCGTGGGCTTTTTTGATGCCTAAATTCCCAGGAGTTTTGTTCCTCAATACACGTACGACATAATTAAAACAAAAGTTTTTCATTACACGTATATGGAAGACAGGTATTTTTAGAGTCGTCTGAGGTTCCACTCTACAACAAATAAGACGCTGAATGTCGGGGAAACATTGTTCTGCTCCCCTTAAATGCACTTTTTGGAACGAGACTTTTACCTAGGTTGGCCCACTTCTTTCGAATAAAATCCTGGATTGCTTTATCTTTCTTCACTTGAGCATGATAATCACATTCCCATACTTCAGTGACCTCGTACTTTAAATTTTCAAATATTGTATCCTGTTATAGGTATTTTGGTGCTGTTGTTAAGTTCCAATATAAAAGGCAAAAGTAAATTACTATGACAAGACGGTGATGCAATACGACTTTTTCTATTAGCGTCAATTGTAAGTGCTGTCTCAGGAAGTCTATTCAATCAATAACATGGCTACTTCACAATTTCAGGAAATAGCCTTGGTTCCCGAGAAAGCAACAGCACACATGGTATCTGCAGCAAAATCAACAGAATCACAACAGTCACGTTTAGATCAAGAAATGGAATATACATTAAATCATACTGATCTTACAGCATAGGAAAAATAAAAAATGTACCAACACGTATTCCATAGCTACTTGCAACATACGCCCTCAGGCAAATAAACCGATTACATTAACTGGTGAAATCAGTCTTGCCGACAATATCAAGTAAAACGTCACAACTATTTCAATTTCTTATTGATTCAGTTGGTAATACCCTAAGTCGGAAGACTGGAATATTATTAAATCTAATGCATGCATTCAATCGCATAACTTGGGATCGAAACAATCTTTCAACCATTGACAGCAACGTTATTCAAGTTTCGAATTGATCTTGTCCGTGACGTTGCACGTAAACATCCCCTAGAAGTCCTGAAGATGTTCACGTCATAAGGAATTTCCTTCATAGTGTTAATATTCCAACAGAAGTATCCCGCAAAGATTGGTGCTTTTGCGTGTGTTTCAAAGAATAAGAAAAGCGTTAAACATGTTTCGCAAGTGAAGCGTATTGTGAAGAAAAGCAATGTATTTAAAATATATTAAAACTATAAAACTACAAGTTGTAATGTCGGTAATTAAAGTGTATTATATATATACACCGATCCAGTTTATCTGGGAAGTATTTCCAACTTGCACACAAAACCGGTAAATATATAATGAATATTAGAAATTGATAGCATCCCAAGATGCATATACGTTACATTTACCATTTCGTGAATGATTTCCTCCGAAACAATATTCTGTAAATGGTCCAAATGAATGAATAAAAATTGATTTATCCAAGCCTTCCGAAACATCCTACAGGTCGAAAAACTCACACATAGGGTTACATGATTCATGCCTTACAACTGTTTCTTCAACTGATTTGTCGACATTCTCAGAGACGTTACGAATTGAAATAGAAATTTGTAATTTTTGTTTGGCTAATCGTATTTAGTTTGTAACTGTTATATCTCTTAAAGTTTTCATTCATTGTTATTTCAATAGATTACTTTATAAGTCTCTCTAAATAATCATTGCTTTTGTGCAACACTTTCGTAATATTGAAATAAATATTTTCTCTACATAGAGCTCGTTGTTCTGTCAAAGCTAACTTCTCTGTGTTACCCTTATTATAATATAATTAATGCTCTTTAAATATAACATTGAAAGTTCTTCCTGTTTGACTGATGTACAATTTTCCACAATTGCAATTGATTTTGTATACACCAGGAACTTTATATTGGAGATCATTCTTATGTCGTAATATTTTTTTCGTTTTCGCCGGTGGTTTATATATGCTTCTCATTCCATACTTTTCCAAATGTTCCTATCCGGTTACTAACAGTGTTTGTAACCGAGTAGGAAGAGTTTTAAGAAAGTGTTTAATTCGAAGACATGCTTACGATGAGTCAACTTAAACGAATATGTTTACTTATGCTTTCTTAAGCGAACGTTCCTAATACCTTAATAGGTGAGTAATGTTTTCAGATGCAATATAATCTTAGCGAGGTTAGTTTCGAAGGGACCTCTCCGAAAGTGCACTAGCTAAACTATAGCTAACAATGCATATAAGTTATAATTTTCCACGCATATCAAATTCCAATAATAGGAAACGTAGTCCCGTTCCCCGAATCATGACAGAGATTAGCATGAGGTTTAAAACTACATAGAGCCAACTATTACAAGGAAAGGGCGTCATGCATCCGATAACTTGACTTCATACGGTGTGCAAATAACACTTCAATTATTCAACTTCCGTAATACTGATTAGATGATGTGGCGAAACAGGCATCACCACTTCTCTAAACAAACAAGAAATATACAGCAGAAAACATCGTTACTTGAATCTCTAGATATATTTATCTCACGCACACAACATAACAATAAAAAGAACTTTCTTTGTTTTGTTCCAAAAACAAGCAATTCTTCCCTTCGTATACTCAGAACAGGTACAGACTAATTCTGTTCAACCAAGCACTCCTCCTCCTCCTACGTACGTTCGCAAACTAGATTTTAACAGCTAAGCCTCTCAAAAGATTTGAATATCCGAGCAGAATGTAGATATTCTATCATTCTGGCCATGAAATCTTCAGCCGACAGCATCTGTGAACCATGTATATCTTGGAACAATTTAATAACCAAATAAAGTTTCAAATTCTCTGAGTCACCAATCAACCCTCCAGTGTTTGGTTCTATCTTCTACTTCTTACTCTTCCTTTGGTTCTTCAACAACCGTTTCACCTACTACCTTACTGGGCTCCGATTAAACGGATGCACTTTTTTCTGTCAGCTCAATGTCCGAACATTGGACCATTGGATAGGTAAGAACCAATCATACTTTCTATGGTACACTAGTTATCGCTAGTTTCCACTTAAGTAGCCACATTTGTAAATATTAATTATTCTGATTGCTCATAAAACTTTTAAAGTGTTAAACTATACGTTTGTACTAAAGCTAACTGAATCTTAATGGTTTCAAAAACAAATTCATACGATTGATTAAATATTTTTTATCTTCTAATTGACTATTCTGTGATTTCTTCATATTTGTCTTCAAAGCACTATTATTGTTCTTTTCAGACTCTTACGCTTTTTTTCAATTGTTATGCACCTTGTACATCCCCCTTCAATTACTATACTACCTGGAAAACTCAAATAAAAAGTTTGGTACTGTCCTTTAATGTTACGAATCATTTGTTATCAATGGGACTTAAAATTGTCTTTATACATGAAGTTTTTTCTAATATAGTTCCATTTTCAACACAGAAGAATTGACCTTCAATAAACGGGAAAGCCAACTAATGTGGTATTGGTTTACTATAATGAATTATGTGTATAGTGATTGCGTTCTTATTAGCAGCTTTAATTGTGACAGTAAAGATATTCAGTAGCTACATTGAAGCTGTAAACAAACTGTACTGACATCATATCTCGTACGCTTGATTAGCTATAGTAACTCTACTTTTGGAAATCCTAAACCTTAGTTTTCCTACTATAAGAATAACTAATTATTGCATAGCAGCAAGACCCTTAAATCAATTACCATCTGATCTGTTGTTAATCTCTGTTGTTTGACAAACAACCATTATAGATACATATTATAGAAACTTCATCAGTTAGTTTCGTGTGATGTACAAATCAATATAAATTCAGATCCTGACATTCTCGTATAACCATACATAAAAAACTTCATTTCCTATAGGGCTATAACTTCGAATGACATAAATAAGTATCAATTCTTAATTTACAACAGTCATCACTCAAAGTGTATTTCGAGTTTCGTTCCAGAATACTCTGAAGCTAGAAAACAAATAGCATTTCGACTGCCTTTTGTCGCACAAAATAAATTAAACTTCTGGTTTGAAATGATTCTTCAAGTCACAATTAGTCGATATTTTAATATTCCAATATCTTCCCTCTTTTCTGTAAATAAAACGTTCATAGTTTAATATCACACACTTTATATATCTGTTTTCTGATGAAAAGAAAAGATTAGACGTTAAATTGTATCTGTTCCAAGTCAAATCTTAGACAAATTCCTTGTAATAAATCTTAATTACTTGTAATCTAATGTAACGTAATTAACACAAAACAATAAATATTAATGCACAACATGAATAAAAATTAAAATAATGTTAAAACTTACACTTATCTGATGATAATTACTTTATAAATGACAAATTCCAGATAATAATGTTGTCTATTCGAACCCTTCACAGGGATAATACCTAGGAGGTCTTCGTGCCCGACTCGATCTTCGTAATCTTAAGCCTGAATTATTGACTATTTCAGCTTTCTGTTCTGTAGTCCTCATAAATCCTCTGACGACTTCACTTTATCTGTAGATGTTGGTAGTATACAAATTTGATCTAAGTGTATTAATCCTACGTCAATTAGGTAATTGTTCTTCGACTATGCGAGTTCGCAACTGCCGAATCGCTTGAGTTTTATATAATTCCGAAACTTGTGAGGTTGATCCTTACTATTACCCATGTACCAGGTGTTGGGCACAGGTTTTCACATTAATTTCTTTTCTGGTGTACAGTCATAGTTGAAGATACTTGAAAATATTTATTGAATATCGCGCGAGGTTTGCATAGTAAAATTATATCCACTGGAGAACGGTGATCTGAATATGGTCAAGTGTTATCCACTGCTTCCGAAAATATGGTAAAGTGTTGAAGAAATTGCCATCTTGAATCCAAAATGACGGCAAAACCAATCCTATATAAAGACGACACAGCCCGAATAGTTAAAATTAGAGAAACAAAATTTCGTATGAAATTACATCATTACGAGAAGGTTACGAAAATATTAAAAAATGTCCAGCAAGTCGTCATCTTGAATTCAACGTGGTGACTTTTTGAACACTTTGCAATATTTTCGTAACCTACACTTCACATTTCAAATGTATAACATAATTAGTTTTCGAAGCTCCAGGAATTTCGAAAATGAGATTTTGGTCGGCCATATTGGATACAAGAAGACGACTTTTTAATCATATTTTAATATTTTTGTAACCTAGTGATTATCAAACTTCATACGAAATTTCGTTTCTCTAATCCCAAGTGTGGAAAATTAGTTTATTGAATATCCATATTGGATACAAAATTCCGCTTTTTGGCCATTTTGCTATTTTGTTACAACCTACCTTTGTCGATGATGTTCCTTCATACCAATTCTGTTTTCTCTGGCTACAGTTGTTTGTCCTGGACTACAGCAGTATGTATACAGTTATTTGATATTCTATATATTTTCCCGCCATTTTGGATTCAAAAAGGCGAGTTTTTCAAAATGTATGATTTTGTCCTTTACCTACTAATCAAGATACACCTTCATGCCAATTTTCGTGTTTCTAGCTGCAGTAGTTTGGACTGGGAATTTGATGACCCAGTGAGTGAGTGAATCAGTCTCCATGCGGCTTGTAATAATTGTAAGGTTCTTATATAGGGGCTTCATAATCTAGTGGTTACAGCGTTTGTCTTATGTCCTGATTATCCGCCTACTCCCGGGTTTTATTACCGACTGGAGCATCTAACATTTCGGCGTGCACACAAAGTTGTGAGGTAAACCAGGAAGTCATGGAGGGGACCATGACGTGACGGTCACTGGTAATGAAAGCCTTCTAGGTCATATGTATAAATACTATGTGTTAGCGACTATGTATTAATGTAGTGAGATACTGATTATATCTACTACTCGTGCCTGCACACGATTTAAGGCAAGTGCTGGAGGGCGTTACAAACACAAAGAAGGAACCTGCTTTAGATTTTTCTCATTTGCTCAGTTTCCCGGGCTTTTAGGACAATTACCTAAAAGAAAAACTCGGCCGGGTATCATCATAACAAATATTTTTCCCTTTATTTTGATAGTTACAGTTTTGCTGGTAACAAAAACAAGACAAAGAGCGAGGACGAGCACGAGGAGGGGTAAAACATAAAAAAGCATACATAAACTACACTACAAACATAACAAACAAAAACAAAATAACAAAAATAGTAAGGGACCTATTCTATTCTACGTATATGTTCCTATTCTAACACTTTCCTATAGAAACCCTTTCAAAGATAACTACTTATACTAGGTTCTATTAAGTGTTGTGTAACTATGTTTGGCTGTTATTATGAATATTATCAAACGAAAACAGCTTTTAATTTATACTGTCATTTATATATAATTGTGAATGGTAATTCAAAATGAGGTAAAACATCCCTAGGAGACTTCAACCTGCAGGTGACACGACGGCTCTTCAGAGCTTTCACCAGCCCCCGTCGGAAGGGACAGTCCATGCCGCCAGTCTTTTCTTCGTATTATTCTCCTAATACTAATTACTCATGATTGAATGGTGATGGTACTCATTACCGGTATCTCACCCGCTTGCGGCTCGACGGAGACTCAGAGTACTCAATGCCCCCGTCGTAACAGCTTTTCCGACCGCAGGCTCTGCGCCCGAGTAAGTTCCATAATTGAATATTTATTGATGAATTCTTCTTGAAACAATGTAACAGGAATATAATATTGAAATAAAGTTGAAAATGAGTTAGAGAATTCAGAAAATAGAAGAAGAGATAAGAAAATTCAAGTGCCACCTGTGTGAATTCTTCTAAGTTGTTTGCGAATATTGATAAAGAATCATGAGTAGAACGAAAAACCATAACTACGAGGGATGACAAACAAGAAACGGAAGAAAATAGAAGAAGTAAGATATAGGATAGAAGCAATTCGTTATATAGTGTCCATCCATCAAGTTTCCATCTAATGAATTCTATTTTTGTTGGTATGATGAGGACATCAGGATTACATGCATTCCTCTTCACCTGTATGAATTCTCATGTTTGAATTATCGTGGTTCCCTTGTGTGAGATTGCTGGTACGACGAATATGTCCAGATTCTATGTGTTACTCTTCACCTGTATGAATTCTCGTGCTTGCCCTTGTGAGATTAGTATGAGTAAATTGATGATAGCTTGTCCTTATACACAAACACTAAGATTATCCACTAACATTTATCCTGTAGAGTATCACACTATTCACAACACACGCACATAACATGAACACGCAGCCCCTCCTATACACAGTCGTATCCGGATTCAAGCAGTCCATTCATTCAGACTTGGTTCTCCAACTCCAGTCTCTCTCACACACACTACAGATCAAACACACTTCCAGCAGCTCATTGCCGGTTTCTTGGCACAGGAGTTCCTAATGCTGCTGGGACACAATAATCCCACAATCGATCATCACTTACACATTCCTTCTAAAGTCGAATTCATGTCTTTAGTCGAGGTGTATTCAGTAATATTGTTCGTATACTTAAGTAGTCGCTATTATGTAGTATTTCATGTATTGGAATTTGCCGAGTATAGCGTCTTTCCTCAATAAGGGTGTTTTGTTCCTGCAAGGGACACCAGATTTATCAATTTCTCCACACTGGCAATTAGGGTCAGTCACTAATCCGAATTGGTACAATTTGTTCCTATAGGGCCCATGGCCCGTGAGAAAATGCACAAGGCCACGTATCGGTTTTAGGTTGTTGTTTTTCAGTCTCATTTGGATATTCGGGATGGAATTTTTAAGTCTTTAGTATTTTGATGTTGCTTGCCATTCCTGGCACCATTTTTCTATAATCACCTCCTGCAGTTCCGAGATATCCTCTACATGTCTACCAAGGAGCTTTACCACTTCATGGTTCTTATTTTTCTTTAACCAATATTTTGCTGATTTTCCTTATGCCATCTAAACTGGTAGGAAGTGATGCCATAATAACTGTCATTGCCAGATAAGGAGTAGTTCTATAGGCCCCACTAAGTCTAATTAATACATTTCTTTGGGCCCGTTATAAGAATCAGCCTTTTTTTATTTGCCAACACGCTTGCCGCATAATTAGAGGTTCCACTGATTAAACAGTTATGATAAATGCCAATTTAAGAAATATTCAATTTAAAGTTCCTCTGTGCAATCGAAATAAGCTTGTGGCTGATTTTATGTATCTTTGTTCTTTGTGATCTTATATGTTCATTAAAGTTAAAATTTTCATCAATTATAATTGCTATGTATTTAAAACTTTTACTTCTTTTGATTTTTTTGTTCTCGTAGGGAGATCAAGGGGTTTCTTTTTAGTTTCTTTCCGAATAACATGTACTCTGTTTTAGTTGTATATAGTTTAAGAGCACCAATCGTCCAAGGCACACAGTATTGCCCCCGCCCGCACTTTAATCTGATTTCTTGAATTACCCGATGTAACGTTTGCAACATCGTCCGCAAATGCAACTCCACCACACACATCTCCTCGCTGATCTAATTCCTCAAGGCAAGGTTGGATTGCTATATCCCACAGAGGCGGTCCCAAGGGTATCCCCTTCCCGGTGTTATAAGAACGATTTCACCCCTGCCTTCCACTACCACTATCCTTTCACTAAAGTAATCTCGTATTATCTCCCATATCTGTTGTGGTGTATCTAAGTCCTTCGAGTTACAGGGTACTGCCGGTGGCCACATACTATCAAACGTGGTATCCTCAATATCCACAAACATAGAGAGGACATACTTTTTTGCTGTATTCTCCTCTGTCACAACATCCAAAATCTATGAATTGCATCTTCTGTAGATCTTTTAGGACAAAATCCATACTGCAATATACAGTCATCTATATACCTTTGTTGTTGAATTCTAGTATACAGTACTTTCTCGAATATCTTACCAAAAGTTTTCAAGAGACTTATAGGTCTATACGAACAAACGAGCTGGGGATCTCTATCATGTCCCTTACTAAGGGCTATAAGTTTTACCCACTTATAAGGCGTCGGAAATTTCTTTTGTTTTACACATAAATTGTACAATCTTGTTAGATATGGAGTTAATTCTTCCTTCAAATTTTTAACCACCTCGTTGGATATATTGTCCAATCCAGGAGCCTGTTTATTCTTTAATTTCTTAATTATTGCGTTCACTTCTTCATTCGTGACATCTGTTGATGTTTCTTCCACTACTTGTGGTATTTTGGCTATTCGCCTGGTATTGCTGTGAATTGGAGAGTCTTCTTCTTGATTATCATTTGGGAAGTATTTCTCACATAACGTTAATATTGTCTCTCGCCATGAATTTGTTAGCTGCCCATTTACTTTTTGTATTGTTGACATCATTGGATAATTAACTTTATCCATGACCAATCTATATGGGACTCATCACTGGTCCTGGCAGATATTCGCTTTTAGAGATTTCTCCTAAGTAAGCCTTTTATATTTAAGGATTTCATCATGATACTTTATTCATAATTCACGGTATGTAATTAGTCTTCTACCCCTTGTTATTGCATCTTGTGAACTCTGATAGCTTTCCCGATCGGCTCTAGTTTGTCTTCTTACTCTCTCCAAGTAGTTGTTCCAGTAGAGGGTCTTGAATTTTGATTGGACATTCTTAACAGGTGACGCATGTCGGAGGGCCGTTTGGATTTCTTTCTGTATATTTGAAACCAGTATATCCAAGTCTTCATCTTTATTCATTTCAATTTGGGGAAGTTTTAATATTCTTTTACTTTTTGCCAATCTGTTTTCAATACGTTTAATTTGCTTCCTGATAATTTGATTGATCTAAATTTTGATATACAATATTGAATGTAATAATATTATGGTCACTCGTTGGTATCTTGTCATGTACTTTCCAACTTTGTAACCTGTCTTCCATACTAGTTGTCGTCAATGCCAAGTCGATAAAGAACGAACCTCTGGGCCCCACAAATGTTGGTATTACACCGCTGTTATGGACGGTTAGACCCAATTGTCCTACAAGATCTTCCAAATATTCTTCTCTGGTATCTAGTTATGGCGCCCCCATAGGGGAGATTTCACATTACTATCCATACACACTGCCAAGCCATCCCTGGATTGCTTCTCTCAGCTTTTGAAGATGAAATTTAATATTCATACTGTATTGAAACATGCGTTAATTAACCATAATGAGATATCACCCTGTCGAATTTCGATACACGTTTGAAAATTATCACAGAACTGATGTATCTGTATAGCTTGAATATTATGGCTCAGTACTGCTATTGCTGTCCAAAATTCTTCTCCACCCAGAGCCACCTTACAGGCCATTGGAACTGATCGTAACTTCCCTCTAAAGAGGTAAGGCTCCTGTAGGGTAATTATATCAATTTGATAATCTTCAAATGTTCCTAATTTCCTCTGTTGCCAATTGAGAGTGCTGAGAATTATTTTGCAATATCTTATCTGTCGAATGATGAAATATATCCAGTATGCACCAGAGCATCCACGCCCGATTTCAAAGGATCAAGGTAGGTTTTGCCGTGCGCCCCAACAAACTGCTTGTAAACATTATCTAGTCTCCATTAGATTCCTCTTCTTCCCAAACTTCATAAACCAGATCTAACAGATCTTTTCATCCCTGGGGAATATCATGGGACCGGAGCACAACTACGTCTACCTCTTCCAACTTAGGAAAAGTGATTTCATGATATTCTACCTTTTTCATGATATTCTCTCACTATTTGGCGAAGCGCTGTAGTCAGAATTTGAGCATCCTCCAGGATTGCAAACCTATAAACGTGATTTGTTCTTTCG
This sequence comes from Lepisma saccharinum, assembly GCA_022664845.1. Classification (NCBI taxonomy): domain Eukaryota; kingdom Metazoa; phylum Arthropoda; class Insecta; order Zygentoma; family Lepismatidae; genus Lepisma; species Lepisma saccharinum. Next base: position 50,000 of record JAGDQP010010749.1, read on the forward strand.
TAAATCTCTTCAGTTAAGTAATCATTACCGCTTGTAGAATTTCTGTTTTCATTCTCCTGTTCAGCTTCATTTGAAGTTGGGTCCTCAGTTACTTTTAGCTGATATTCACTAACAGTATCTATTTTCTGATCACCTATAACAGGATTTTCTTTAATATAACATGGTTCATGGGTAGCATTTCCCTTGTCCATTATTCTTTCTACGTTTACGTGTTTCTCTTCTTCGAGTTTATGGAAGTTCTCACTAGTTTCCGAATTTTCCTCTTTATGGAAATACCAATCCTTCATTGACATGGTTTTCAGTTTATCCTGTTTGACCTTTTTATTTGGGCTTGGTGATGCAGTCAGCGGTTCGTGATATATGGTCAATTTTTCATTCGATTCGATACAATTCCTTACGATTGGACTACTCTGATCTTCTTGAATCGCTTCAGCCATAGATTTAAAGATATGTACCTCCGGTATTCTCATTGTTAGTGTTATTTTAGAACCACTTTCTCTTATACACTTACAAATGGTTGGAACCATAATAGTAGGTGATATTTTCCATTTGCCCATGCCAATCGCCGGCGACACCAAATGAAGTTTATCTTAAATAGCATATCATTCTAACTGTGCACTCAATTTCTTAATTGTTAACATAATGTCCTCCATCGCACTCTCCTTACTGGAGGTCACATGAATGAATTTGACACCAAATTTATTAATACTATAATAGATTTGAATTGTTTTCCCATGAGATTGTAGATCAACGTTGTTCATATTCTCAATACTATCATCTTCATGTGTTTGAAGCACTGTTTCCGCTATTTCTCTAGGAAAAATAACCAAAGTAGGGTTTAGAAAGTGTATATTTATATTTTCTTCCTTTTCAAGGTCAATGGATGTATTAAAGATCAAAAGATCTTGTCAACTTACTCTCTTGTTTAATCCAATTCAATATAGGTTCCAATTGGTTATGATTTGTTAGATTAGGATTAGTTCTTTTTCGTAAACATAGTTTTCTTCTATGGCGGTCCGGCCCTTCACGTGGGGGACTGGCTTACCTGAATCCTTTACCTGATATCCATTTTGTTCTACATTTAATTTTCTCCTTAGAAATTCTTCAAGTCGTTTTTTTCTCTCCTAATCCTAGAAGGAGATTTCCTCTTTCTCTTGCCAGTTTGGGTAGACTGATTTTTTCTATTCTGCGTAGTCTATTTTAGAAATGTATCCTTTGAATGCCATTTGGTAACTAACACACTTGCCGCTATTTGGTTCCTGACATGGCCGCTCCAGTAGTTGGCAAAGGACACATATATTTTTGTTCTTATCTGGACATTCCTCGTTCTTGTGATCTTTCTTCCCACGATAGCGACATCTTGTATCCTGATCGAAACAGTGATTCCTGAAGTGTCCAAAATCCTGACATCTGATACAACGCGGTACTGCAATAAAGTCCCTAACGTGATTTGATTCGTAATTTATATAAACTTTTTTGCCATATTCAAACATTCCTTAATTCCTGGAGAGACCTCAATGGCCAAGTGGGTTCTATCATGTCTCTTAGGCTCTACCCGAAACTTTGACTTCCTTAGCTTCTCTGCTTAGCTCTTCAGGCAGGTTCTGTTTACCAATGTTTCCACTATCTCCCCATCTTGAAGATCTGCTTGTACGTTGTATACTACCATCAGTAGCTTCCTCTTAGTTTCTTCTCCTTAAAGTTTTTTTTCTTTACAATCTCACTGTTATTAATAATTTCATGTTCCTCCTTCGTATCTGTGCTAATAAATAACTCTGTATTTGTCTTCTTGATTTGTGAAACCTTGTATTTTAACTTCTTCCGGTTGATAACTGCAGTAAACCTTTCCTCAACCTCCTTAACGGTTTCGCCTTCGTTTGTTTTCATTACAATGATAGGCTTAATTTTTGCCTTTGCTTGCGCAATTACCTTTTCGTTTTCCGTCATAGTTGATCTTACTACTTCTGCTATAGTCCTTACATGCTCATCCTGATCCGTTTCCATTCTCATTGGTCTTTCCTTTAAAATGTTAATAATATCCGCACTTTCTTCCTTTATGCAAATATTCTCCGTACGAAGCTCTGCAAGCTGTTTTTCTGCTTTAATGTTGAGATTAATAACATTCTGCATTAAGTCTTTATTCTTTTTAGTGAGTTCTTCAATTATCTGCCGTACCTTTTTAACTTCTTCTTGCGTCTCCTTTAGTCTTATTCGCAGTTGGTTCCTGTCCTATCATATCTGAGTTGTCCATTTGGGTTGATAATCTGGTTACATCTTTCACGGGCATGACTTTAAGATTAGTTACTTCTATTTTTAACGTTTCATTTTCTTTATTCAGTTCTTTTCTGTCTTTTGCTAGAAATTCATCCTCTCCTTCAAGTCTTGCTATTTCTAGTTATAATTGTTGCAATTGGTTTGCTCCCGGGCAATTGTAGGTTCTCTACCCATACTTAACTGATGATTTTCCTCGATTTGGTATTGAACCTGTTTCCTAAGTTCCTCGTTGCTATTTGGAAACCATTATAGCCCAGTTAACAAACATTTTTTTAACGGATTTCATCTTGTTTGTTCCTATTGCCGATACATCAAAGTGATTCTTCAGAAATTTAACGTTCTCATCATACTTATCCTTTGGATTTGCCATTTGGTCATCCTTGTGAGATATTTGGGGAACTGGCATCACCCCAAACTGGGACCTTTGTTCTTCCTGGGATCCTGCTAAGGTTGAATCATCCAACAAAACGTTCACTTCTTTTTCCTCTTTACTTTTTCCACCCTCTCTGGTCTTCTTGTGGGATTGCTTCGCTCCTCCTCCATTGATGCCATCGCTACGGACTCTCTTCTCCTTTCTCCTTAACTTGGAAGTACCATCTTCACTTTCGCTATCGGAGCTATTTTCCTTGCATGAAAACGAGTCTTTGCGCGACACTGAGTCACGACGGCTCAAAATGATAATTTACGATTTCCGTCGCGAAAGCTAATCATATTTAACGGTATTTACACCTATTTATCACTCCTTGCCTTTGCGCCATGACTGTTATGCAACCACTTACTTGAGGTTGAACGGCCAAGATGTTAAATTCCCACACCTCTTTGGCTCCTTTTTAATAACTTCTAAGGTATTTAACCAATTTAAGTTCCATCTTCACTAACACCCCCTTAAAAGATCACCCTAGCCGAAATCCTAATCGCTCCACACCCACACAACTGTTTTCCCGGAGATCTCAAAATATTTTAGGATGCTCAAAGTTTCTCCAAATTTACGCCCCGTAGACTATGCACCCACAATATTCTTTAGGTATAGCTTATTGCACAAGTCCCTGAAAATGTCGGCGTTCCAATTTATAGGCGTATATACAGCAAATACTACCACATACACACATATAGTTGAAAGTCCAAACTTTCTGTCTGTTAAAGTATCAATAGGCGAGAAATGTTTGCTGTCTATTTTTATCTTCAAATCCAACGCATTAGCCATGCATTTATGGTACACTAGACATGCAAGTCAGTTGTATCGATTTTTATTAATAACTTTTTCAGCAACTAACGTATTTCAAAACTTGTTGTAGTAAATACAAGTACTTACTTTTGTCTTTATGACGGTATATTACGCTACACTAAACTTTGAGTTCCTCCCCACTCAGCCAGGCTTCCAGCCAGAGCTCGAGAAAGAACACACCCTTCCTCCACAATCACTCAACTCAAGTCAAATTATCTGAATCGAATTCTTCTGCTGGTTTATGCCTTCTACTGAATATAAAGAGCGCGTGTTAGAGGAAAAAATTTTCTATATTGGTGGCATCTTGAAGTTTTCTCTCTAGTCGCCATATTGAAACACTTTCTGATATCAACAATCTCAACATTTATCGTTCTCGAGTTGCGGGAAAAATGCAGACGTTTACCGACAAAAGTACCGAAGTCTTTGTCATTCATTTTTTTCTTACAATTGCGCCTTGTTCGTATTTAGTAAGCTGTTTTTCTTTGTATTATATACGAACGCGCTAACTGAAAATGAAATAAAAGAAGGGTGGTTTGTTGTGAAGGTATAGGTGACACGTGACAAGAATAAACTGTGTTTATCATTTATTACCAACAACAATGAGAGCACGAGTTTCAAACTGAATTTCTTCTCTCCTGCTTGTTCGTTGTTGAAGGGCTGTTTATTTACAAGCACATGCAAGTTTAGCTTTACCGGTCAGCTTTGTTATGAATTTCAATCTACGAACTCAAAGTGGATGTCTGCAAGCAAACCCTGCGAGATTCAGAGCAAGTTTTGAAATAGGAAGGGGAGATTTAGCATAAAATCGCGCGAACCACACGAATTTGTGCGAGTGTTCAAACTGTTGCTCTTCAAATGTACTTTCATACATCTTTAGAAGAAATACTGAAAAATGCTCTCTGATTCCTGATTGGTATTATGTATGGAAATAAGATGAGGCGAAAATCCCTCAAACTGACCATAAGAGTTAGGACAGCACATAACCGTAATTTTAAGGCTTTTGTGATTCCTTCTTTATATAGCAATTGGGACAATTTCCTCATTAGGGTACGAGTCGAGCGAGAGGTAGCTTTCTCGAGTCGATTTACTGTTTTTCGGGTCGAGTCGAATTTGCTATTTGGCTCGCTTGTGCGACTCGTTTTAGTACAGGTAAAATAAGCCAAAAATAGGCTCCAAAATTGAAAAATTCCTTCATTCATGAAACTGGTAATAAGTTACCTGAAACATGAGGTTCACAAAACCGAATAGTGCATAAAAATGTTACGTAGAAGGGTGTTTTGGAGAGGAAAGAGGAAAAGTCCTGGAATTCCATTGTTGCGTGAAATAGGCGTGTGGGGTGTCGATTTAGAGGTTTTCTGGTACGCTGAATCGAATGAAAACATCTTGAGATCAAGAAAATCAGCAGCAATAGAAATTTAA
>JAGDQP010010750.1:0-54911 GCA_022664845.1 Lepisma saccharinum
ACTCGACTGCCACTTCTGTCATTAGACTGCATCAAGACAGTGAAAAATTTAAAGTTGGGAAAGGGATAAGGCAAGGAGATTTAATTTCTCCAAAACTGTTTTGTGCGGTCCTGGACAGTGTGTTCCAGAATTTAAACTGGGATGAAGTTAGAATTTAAATTAATGGCGAATATCTTCATCACCTACGGTTCGCTGATGATATAGTCCTCTTTGCTTCAAGTGCAGAAGAACTACAAACCAGAATGGAAGAACTGAGTAACGACAGTTCGAAAATAGGCCTTAAAATGAATTTAAGTAAAACAAAAGTAATGTACAACAAACATGCTGCAAAGAAGGAAGTGAAGATTAACGGCGAGACTATAGGCATAGTTGATGAGTATGTTTATCTAGGCCAGCTTAAAACATCGAATGCAAAGTTGACTGATGAAATAAACAGAAGATGTAAAATGGCATGGAGTTCTTTTGGGAGACTACACTTTATTTTCAGAAGCAAACTTCCAATGTGTCTGAAGCGTAAAGTTTATAATCATTGTATCTTACCTGTAATGATGTACGGTTGCGAAACTTGGACATTGAATGCGCAAATGTAAGATGGGTAGATGAAATCAAGCGTTTTTCAGGATCTACATGGATGAGGATAGCAGCAGACCGATAGGGGAGGCCTTCATCCAGCAGTGGATAGGAAAAGGCTGAATATGATGATGGTATATATATATATATATATGAGAGAGAAAGGTGGAAATATGTCGGCGCAAGGGCAGTAGAATAGAGAGGGTCCGGAAGTTTCCCAGCCGAGTTCTTCAATAACTTCTTTGGCCAATTTGGCCTAATGTGGGCGTGAATTACCCATCGAATCCAAATTGTGCACAAAAATTGAGTGGTCACATTTCAACAACTGTGCCAATTCACGCGTTCTTTGATGGGGATTCTCGTGAAGATACTGATTTAAGCGATCTTCATCAAAATCCGACTGTCTTCCTGAACGTGGATTATCAGACAAGTCAAAACGTTGTTCCCGGCACGGAACCATTCCATTACCGTACTTTCACTATTGGCATTAGCCCCGTACACCGCACAAATTGCTTCCGCAGCACTTGATCTTCGGTTAAACTTCAAGTGCAGAATGTGCAGTAAATAAATTTGTCCCCTTGACACTACAAAATAGACAAGATGTCCTCAGAATTAGAATACAATGTGTTTTCACGAACACAACACTAATAATGGAATAACGGGCAACGAACTCCTGGCAAAGCTTTCTTGCCAATCCATAACACAAAGCTACGAATTTATGCACCAATATTATGAGTGTCATCGCGACATTAGCCTGGTGCTGAGCAGGCAGCTGAGTTCAAACCCAGAACTTTCCCAATGGGAAGCCAACGCCTTTCCAACTGAGCTGGCTATTTTTCTGTAAGTCTTATTTACCAGACTTCATGAAGAGGGCTCCTCGCTCCAACCAACCCCCTAATTTTGAACATTTTTCAAAATATTATTAAAAAAAAAAAAAACAAGCGAGAGTATTATCAAAATGTAAGTTCATAGCGCGCTAGAAATTAAAAATTACTATGAAATACAACGGACATCGATCTCGAGATCTTGTCCATTGATGAGTGATACGTTTTCAAAGAATATGACGTCATTATTTAATTGAAGTCTCAGCACTCAATCGACAAGATTTCGAGATCACTGTCCATTGTATTTCATAGCAATTTGTAAGTTCTAGTGCGCTATGAACACATTTTTAAATATTTAGCTTTTTAAATATTTTGAAAAGTGTTTAAAATGGGAGGATTGGAATGAGGACCTCTCTTAAGTTAATCTGTTCTCGACAGTATATTTCTAACACAAGTAGAGTTCACAGATATCTCTGAATTAAAATAAATGTTATTTTGTTTACAGTTACTCTGAATTTACTATAAGAATATGCCTCTCTAACTAGCACCGTATTCTTCTTACCTTTCGGCTCCTGTGTGCTGGATTATCAAATTGTAACTGTGTTCTATTACATGGCAAAAGATTCTCCTTTGATGTTCATCTGTTTCTTGATCACCAATTGCACGCTCTAATATCCTTTGTACTTGATCATATAAATACTCTGTACATGTATCCAAGCTCAATGGTAGCAGAACATCTACTAATTGAAGTTTCAGTTGTGTATCGTCTGGACACCTTCTGCAAAACATCAATGGTCATTTTGAAATAAGTTGAAGAGAGAAAATTACATTATGATTTCAAAGAACTTAAAATTAAATGTCGAGAGAACTGATTAGCCAAACTATACGTATAAAGGAAGGGCCAATATCATATTATAATTGGGATCCCCGCTGGCAAGAAAAATTGTGTCACTGCCTTTTCGAAATTTTACATTAATTGGCTAGGGCGCTCGCAGATTTAGAAATTAAAACTTTGGAACTATGAATGCACGTATGATCTAAAATGCTGAAAATATGTCCTAAAAATATTGCTGAAATATTCAAGTACATATGCTGGTATTGTTTTCGTTGGTCTAAACCAGTGTCTGTAAATTCGGTGCTCTATGACATCACAGTTACAGAGTTGCTACTGGTTTCAAGTTTCAAATTCCAGGATTTCGTTTTTGCGTATCGTAACTACTGACAACAAATCTGAGTACTCCCATACACTAATTATAGTAAAATGAAATTACAAGGATACTTTAATAATTAAATACACTAAGTGTCCGAAAATAATTTACTTTTTTTAAAAGAAGCCCTACCAGGTGGCCGGATGAGAAGTGAAAACCCATCCCAGACTTCATAAAATGGGTGGGTTTTCAATTTTGGATGAGTAAAAGAGAAATATTTATTACATCACATTACGTACGTAACAATTAGGGTATTTCACTTCCTACAGTTCACCTGAAGAAACAATCTTTAGTTCAACTGACTTCAAAAATAAAGAGCTATCTTCACTCTGATGCTCATCCAAGTCACTTCTTCGAGTTGAACAGACGTTTGATTTCCGAATTAATGGCTTCCTCCTCTCTTCGCTTCCTACGTAATTTTCTTCTTTTCTCTATTCGTTTGATTTATATAATAACCTTTCGTTTGTCAATCTTAATGGCACCCTTTCCCTGATGAGCTACCGAAAAACATGGATTTTCTCTGAATTCCCTAATATTTTCGCACAATTTTTAAATTTCCTGATTGGTGGCAACCCTGAGTTAGTTTCTCTGGTGCTAAATACGAAGGCAGTAACACTAAAGGCAAGACCAAAGCCACGAATCTGCGTTGTTCACCAGCGCTGCCAATTTCATTGATGAGAATTATCGTCCCAAACACTTCCCGGTAGTGCATCAAATAAAAATACATATTAAAAAAATATAATCTTCCGATCAATATCAAATTCGTCACATATCGGCTGTCACATTTATATGGCACGACGCACATTAATTCACAAAATTAATTTTAGTAAGTAAACCGTATTTGGTATGAGAATATTACAAACATATAGCAGTATTTTATATAAAATAAATCAAAACAGACTACTTACGTAAAAAGTTCTCCTGCAAAGGTCACCAATGAGTGCAGCAGATGCTTCAATGATGGATTGATGGTGAAGGAACCTTCTCGGGAGAGTGACGAGATGTGAGTATTCAAAATGGCTAAAATGTAACTTTCTGACGGAATGATGTCATTTGCGTACGTATTCTTCTGTAACAAATTGGCATCAGTTAGAAAAAAAAGTATTTTGGAATAAAAATATATGCAATGTCTCTATACAGGGCGTATTTAAATGCCTGCCAAATACTCTAGAAGCGTACTCAGATCAAAACAAACAAATAGTCAATAGAAACGGTCAAAATCCGGTTCGTTTCCGAGATACAGAGAGGCCAATTTTGACTTCTTACAATGGCTAATACAACTAATTTTAATTTCATTTAAGGTTTTTAGGTAACTTTGGCTCAGGCCGAATGAATGATAGGTGAATTAGTGAAATGAAGAAAGTGGGAGAAAACTGAAAAACCTGGAGAAAACCCACGTGCACGGTGTTTGTCCAACACGAGCCGGGATGGAACCGGAGACCTCAAGCACAAGAGTTGAGCGCTCTACCATTAAGCAACCGCGGCTCTGATTAAATTAGTATTTCTTGGTACATAATAAATGATATACGAGCCGAAACGGGATGAGATGACCTGATAATGGAGGAGACTGCATAATGATTGTACGATTCACCTGATGATGTAAGAATAATGAAATCACGACGGTTAAAATGAGTAGGCCATCTAGCTCGGATAAGGAAAAAATGAAGATTGGGGTGTCGGAGAAAAAGAGGCCGCTGGGATAACTGAGACGTCCTTGGGAGAACAATATTAGAAGAGATCTTTTCAAGATAGGTGTTCATAATAAAAACTGGCTTGATGTCCATCACAGAAACCAATAGAGAAGGTTTGTTACTGCGGCGACGAATTTGCGAGTTCCGTTAAGCTAAGAGTTAGTTAATATAATAAATAAAGTACACATAGGAGAAGGCCGGATTAGGCAACAGGTGAAATTTTAATAGAAAGGAAGGGATTAGTATTTATATAATATCTTGAAAATCACGTATACAATTACACACTCAACACTGTAAAGTCACTTATAATTTTCGCATACATGAGTCATCAGTAGAGTAGACAATAAACAAATTCGCTTAACACACGTTCACAACTTAAAGTGACAGAAAAACAACATGGAAGACGACCACATGAAAAACAAGTGACGTGCGCAAGTACTCATGGAAAAGGGATTTTGAAAATGATGTTTTGTGTTCAAAATTGAGCTGGGTACAATATTTTTTAAAAAAAAAACTGGGACTCAGTAAGGGAAACGTAGTCAAGGAAGTGGAATCCAGTCTAGAAAACGCAGTCGGAGAAAGTGGGATACAGTACAGAAACCGCACGCCGAAAAAAAGTGAGATATGGTATAGTAGGGAACACAATGAAAAGGAGTAGGTTGCTGTGTCAATAACAAAAAGTGGGGGTCAGTATATAAAACGCAAAAAAAAAAAAAAAAATGAATGGGCAGGGAAGAAGTGTGGGTGTAGACGAGGAGAGAGAAAAAAAGATTAAACTGAAGGTTTAGACAAGGTTTCAGTTTAGCATTCAAGCCCTGAATGAAAGCTCCTTCCCAGAGACGACGTGTGGTGTGTTTGTGGTAGGGGATAGAGTATGGATTACAGCTATACAGAGATTGTCAACGAAGTCAGTGTTCTGCAATTGCGTGTGTGTAGACACTGGCGGATCGGGTCTGTTGGTGACGGAAAAGTGGCGGTGATTATTGACACGGAAATTTAAAGGCCCCTCTGTTTTTCCCACATAGAATGCCGGGCAGAGCGTGCAGGTTACGATATATACGACGTTTGATATTTGACAGGTTCCTTTGGGATGTAGAGTGAAGTTACCAATGGCTATGTTGATAGATAGATACGTAGAGACGTAATAAGGATGGGACAAGTTGTACATCTAGCGCTGTTACAATTGTGAGCGGGAACTGAAAGCAAATGGGACCAAAGGTTGGTGTGGACCAGGATGTTTCTAAGATTGGGAGGATGCTGAAAAACTAATCTCGGCTTGGTGGGAAAGACAGATCTGGTATCGTGGTCAGATTGGAATATATGGAAGTGAGAACGCAGAATTTCTTTGATCTTGGTAACTATAGGACGAAATTGTATAATTAAGCACGGAGGATTCGGGTTGGTGTCGGAAGTAGGACCAGATGGTGTGTGTGTGTGTGTTGAAGGGGGGGGGGGGGCTAGACGTCGAATTTGTTAAGGGGGTAGCCTCGGTTGACTACAGCCTACCGGAGGCGTTGGTTGTAGGTTTCGGTTGCGGAGGTGGTGGAATTCAGGTGTTGTCCTCTGAGGGCAAAGAAAAGGATATAGCTTTTTGGTGTGGTAAAAATGGGACCTGGAATAAGTGAGTATTGAATGTGGTTGGTTGGTTTTATATGAACTGAAGTGGTAAAGGTGTTGTTTACCAAAGTGATGTCTATATCAAGGAATGCGACTTTTGTGTTTGAGATGAACCAAGTAAACTGGACAATACGGAATTGGTTCAGCTGTTCTAGGAAACGTTTTGAGACTTGCTTCACCATGAGTCCACAGCATTAGTATATCGTCCAAAAAGCGTAACCAAAGTAGAGGAGTCAACGGTTAGGTTTGTAGGAAATCGTGTTCAAGCTTGCCCATGAACAGGTTGGCGTAGGAAGGACCATTCTTGTGCCCATGGCAGTGCCTCGGATTTTACGGTAATGTTTGTTTTCGAAAGTGACGTTGTTACAAGTGAGGACTACGTTGGCTAGATTTAGAAGGAAAGCTGTTGTTGGGATGTGAGGTTTAGGCCTCTGGTTGAGGAAGAATTCCAAAGCTGCAAGTCCATGGACACGAGGAATGTTGGTGTAAAAGGAAGTAACATCTATAGTAACAAGTAGTACGTCGGAAGGGAGAGGCGGTAATTTACGGATTATTTCAACGAAATGGTAGGTATCGCGTATGTAAGCAGGCAGCGCTTGAACATGTGGTTGAAAGAAGGAGTCAACGAAAGCGGAAATACGTTCAGTAGGGTAATTATAGCTAGCCACAATGGGTCTGCCCGAGTTACCGGGTTTGTGGTACTGTGAAAGTATGCAGTTGGAAGTCTATTTATGTCAGGTAGATCAGGAAGCTAAAACGTGACGTCACTGACTTGTCAGTGTTGCTACCCAGGTATATTATTTTTATTCAATCCGAAATTTCAACTCGTGTATTAGCCACTCTCTGCAACACCACATTCTGTGCTTTACACGTGATACTTATCATCCCTAGCTAATTCCAAAATAGTGCCTTTTGAAAAATTAGAACCTCTGCATCGACTTCCAACAGCATATGATGCACACACCTTAATGCATCACTTGTGGTTTATTGAGAAATTTTTCTACTGCTGTAATATGTCGATTTCGGGCTCGAAGTTGAAGCCCCCCTCTCATATCCAAAACGAGGTAGACTTTGACCCATGTTAAACTGACACACACTTTTTGGGCTTCACCAGCAAGTGCTGTCAGTCAGCTAACAACTTTCAACTCAGGACATGCTAGGTAGGTGGTTGTGATGTCGTTGGAAAGGTCTCAGCGAGATTAGTTCAAACCAATATAGATCATACACATCGCAAAAGCAGATCCGGAGATAAGAGGGGCATTCTGAAACTTAGGAACTACTAGGGCTAAGGAAGTGGTTCAGGTGTCGTTGGAAAGGTTTCGGCGAGACTAGTTCAAACCTGTATACAGTAGATAATCCAGATCACAGGGGCTATAGTCCGGGTGCCAAAGGGGTAAAGCTTGTTTTGAGGTATGAATAAAATGTTTTTACGGTTTGTGTTTCATTGTGATGTGTGTTTCGAAATTCCGTTGGATGCCACCTTCCAGCACTTGAGCAATATCAGTAATCCAACATGGCGGCAAATATGGCTACCATGGACGTCATTTTCAGACCTTTAAGTTATATGGACGTGCGACATATCAAATTATATGTTTTTGTGGACCGGAATTATGAAACTGTAGTCTCTTTTTGTGTAAAGTCAACCGTAACGAAGTTAATAAATGGTAGTGGTTCCTCATTCTATTTTATTTTATTTCTGGCAGGCCCTGACGAGTGAGTGCCGTGGCTGACTCCACAAAACAGCAGTGTCTCTTTGAGTGTGGGAAAACAGATGTGGTGACAGCAGTTACCGCTAAAAGAATAGAATCCATAATAGCAGCAAGTAAGATTGTATTATCCAAGAATTAGAGCAACGCCTTTCTACCTACCCCCGGTTGATACATTGCCATAGAAGCAGTGTCTCAAGTTACACTTCAAAAACCCATATTCAGCGTGCTCTTAAAAGAGCGCAGTCACAGACAGAGGAAACAATTCAACCACGTAAACGGCAGTTACGCTCAGATTCACAATCATTTGACTTTCAAGCTGCGTGTTTTTTTTTGTGGGGAAGTGTGCACAGAACGTGATCCGAAAAATCCTAGCCGGTACCAGCATTACTTTCTAGTACGTACGTTGGATGTGAAGCAGATAATACTAGACAGCGTGTGATAAAAGGAAAGACAAGTGGGCTGAAGAGCTGCGTTTACGAATTTTAGGTGCTAGCAGTGATTTGCATGCCGCGGATGCTAGGTATCACTGGAAGTGCCACCAATTATTTACAAGTGCTAGAAATATTACTGCGGCAAGAAATAAAGCCTCAGCGTCTAATGCGCAAGAAGATGATGCTGCTTTCAAGGAAGTTGCACAAGAAATGCTTGAAAACAATAGTCAAACATGGAGCGGGTCGACTATCGAGAAGACTGTTAGTGCAAAAACTGCAAGAACATTTTGGACATGAACTGTTGGTATTGTCCTCTCCCAGAATAGCAAGCCTGATTTTATTCAGGAAGCATTGCACAATGTCGTTGATTTCAACTGAAAACGAAGAGGACTTCCTCTCGGAACATATCAGACCAGTGACTGCTGCAATACGAAAAGAAACTCCTACAGCGGACAAATCCAAGCACTATGTCAGGACTAATTTGGAATCTGCAAAACGTGATTGTAGTCATACACTACTGCAGCTGCTGTTCGATCTGAATATAGCAATGTCGCAGCAGTTACAATAGCCAGCATAGTAACAAGTTGCTTTAATAAATCAGCAGTCCCATTGCAGCTTGCATTTGCCAATGCAGTGCAGAGAAAAACTGTCATCGAAGAACTAAGCCACTTCAAAGTTACCAGTACTTATGACGAATACAAGCTTTTCAAAGCATCAGTAGCTAAAGCTTGCAGCGATAGCTACAAGTTACGTGGCATAAGAGAAGGACAAGGACTTCTTCAAGCAGTAGCTGATAACTTCGATGCTTGCATATGCTCAGAAAACGGCTTACAGCAAACTCATGCCATGGGAATGATTTTGGCAAGGTTTTCAGGAGACAATGAAAATGGACAGAAAGAGGAAAACCAGGTTGTCATTCCCAGGATTCCCAAACAGGAAGTGAGCAAATCTCCAGAGCCCGACGTCACAATTGCAAGGTATAGCGGAAGCAAGAAAGTGGCTATGAATATGAATCCTGTAACATGTTGTTTTACCCCACACTGAAACAGTTAGCTGTCAAGGTATGCCAACAGAAATCATTGTTGAACGCTCGAAAGAAAGATGAAGAATTCTTGAAAACAATTGTCAACAGTGACCATGTACCGGAGTATCACGGCTTCAACACAAAACTGGCTCGGCAAGGAAGTCATGAATTAGTACGGGCCACGCAGGTCATGTATCTACCCCTGATTGATTTGTCGCCAACATAACATGACACTGTTCTTACAACCATGTTAGAAATCAAGCGACTGACTACAGAATATGGACAATCATTCGTCGTGCTGATCACTGATCAGTCTATATACAAAGTAGTATTGTACATTATTTGGAGTGATCCTTCATCATTTTCTGATTTCGTTCCTCGGCTTGGTGGTATGTACATGCTCATGTCTTTCGTAGGGTTAGTGGGCTCGCTAATGAGTGGCAGTGGAATTGTAGAAGTCCTCGAGTCCGTATTTGCTGGGGTATTGCAAATGTTGCGTGGTAAGAAGTTCCCTCAAAATGTCCGAGCCCTGAGGCTGTTAGCAGAAGAAATGTTACTTACATCCCTTTCTAGAGGAGAATGATGTGACTAGTTGGGATTCCATGATGACGGCGTTAGAAGAAAAAAGTACCACGAGTCGAACAACTCGGTTATGGGTGTCCTGTCTCATTAAGCCAGTGTTCCTGATGATGACCTTCGTAAGAAAAGAAAGAGAAGCGGATTGGTGTCTTCGTTTGTGGTGTGTAGAGGAAATGAGACCGTACTTTGCTGCTGCTGGTCATTGGAATTATTTGTGATGTGCCTGTGCCTATCTCATGTTAATGGAGAAGATGCCGCAGAAATGTATGGAGCGATTCTTGAAAGGGGAACATGTAATGCGACACACAAATGGTTTTTGGAACGGCATATGGTCAGACATGATGATCGAAACTACGCTTATGAAATATGGCCACGGTGGGAGAGGTAACTCCTTGACTGGTGTGACACTGAATTTGTCAGCAGTGAAACGGTGGGCCCTAGGCATGCATGTCACGAGTCAGCTGGACAGCGACGTGCGTATAATGGGGAAGCAGAGGGAAAACGAGGAAGAGCGGTTTCATAAGGAAGAAGGAAACAGCAGAATTCTCCGAGGTGCTCGAGACCGCAGCAAATTAAGGAGACAGTTCGAGTTATGAATACAGCCCTTAAATCCAGCACAGCATCCCGATGGACTGGTAAACATTGTTTCAGGAAGAAACCTTCAGAAAGCGTCAGCACTGACTTTCCTCTAGCTTACTCTGCTTGTGCTTATATATATATATATATATATATATAGAGAGAGAGAGAGAGAGAGAGAGAGAAAAGCCAAACACGCAGGAGAAAAGTAAACCAAAGCCTGCTGTTGAAATAACGAGAATCTAAGATCTCTCATGGAAACGACAAAGATAACTCAAGTCTAATGTTATTAATAATAATCATCATATAGAAAAGAAATTAATGTCACAGAGTGTTACTAATATGAACTGCAGTTCTTGAACACTTAAATAATTAATTAATCATTATTTTAAGCTTAGGGATTGATAAATCTATCCTTGTAATAGTTTGAAATAAATTAATATCAACGTTAGCATTGGAACTAAGAGTTATAAATAAATTAGTAGAGAAGGGAAATTCTAAGTATTTGCAGTGTTATTGTTTACATATTGTGTATGTATGGAAACGGCACTGGACCCCAAACAGAGGAAGCGGCTGCCCATTTGTCCCACCTGCAGTGGAAAGAAGTCTGTGACTCTTCTCCGGCGTACATTGACACTAAGTCTTGTTGCGAGGTAGGGGAAGGTGAGAGGGCCACTAAATAGTAAAAAATATATAATGATGCACGTATTTGCAGAACAAAGCACTTCACAGTCACCTTATTTTTTGCATATATCACACGTTTACTTATTTTTCATTTTCTTGATGTAAAATACGGATCAAAGGATAAGCCCGCACTCATAAATATTTCGTTACCAATTCATCCAAAGCAACACTTACGCTGGACGCCATCTTGAATTACACAATTTGCTCAAGGTTCAGAGAGTGGCATCAACTGAATCTGAAATCAATACTTCCTAACCTATCAAAATCACTAAAAACATTTTATTCATACTTCACAACACGGTCAGGTGCAAATTTGGCATTTGGCACCCGGACTACTAGTCCGAGATACCGGAGAAGGCATTTTCAACCAAGGAATTACTAAGGTTAAAAACGAGGTTGAAAAGGTCTCTGCGAGACTAGTTTAAACCCATATAGATCACCTAGTTAGCAGTCTGAGCTTCGCCTTATTTGTTTAAGATGTGAATACGTCCCAGAAAATGACACCAATTTAATACACCCTGTATATACATTATACACGTACTACTGAAACACTTATATCTACAAGGAAACAATAAAGCCTATTATATCTACAAGGAAACCATCTACAATGTGATATATAGAACAAAGGAGATCAGCATGCACGGATACTAAGAAGAAAGTAAATGCAGTTTTCACATAAAAAAGGGAGGAAAGTTTAAAATCTTGAGATAACGACACCTTGTTAGTTTCTTCGTCACCAGCTCTACCTACTAGAACAACTAATTTATTTATTTATTTAATAAAAAAGTGGTAAGATTCCCAGGTTCAAGCACTCAACATTGGAAAGCTGTAGGTAGTTATAAGCCAGACACTTATTCTTTTCTCCCCTTCTGAAAAACCAGGTTTTGTGCCTATCCGGTTCTTCAATGTATTTCTCCATGTACGGGATCGGAAAACAAAAGTACGAAAAAAAAAGTACGAATATTAGTCACTTTAGAAATGTTCATTTTATGCTAGCCTTTAAATCCCGACGTCGACTACTGCGTATTGATTAAATGTCTTCTTCCAGTAAGTTTTCATCTTTTTAAAGAAAATATGACAAATAAAGCTAATCGCAATTTTAACTGCATTTTAACTCCGCATGAATCTATAAGTACGAGGTCAATTCGAAAAGTAAAGCTAAACTGTATTAGATAGAAATACAATAGAAGCACGAGCAGAAAGAGAAACATAGAAGCGAGTACCATTTGCTAATTGCAACATAGAAGAGCATGCTGTGATCAGACCTTAGTAATAAGAGGAACGAAATCAAGAGATACATCGAACATAACGATGATGTACTACGTTTGTTCCTATATGGTTGAACTACAAGTGTATCAGTGAGAAGTGTAGAAGTGAACGAAATACATACAAGGACACATCAGTTTTTGATAAGTAATACTTCGGTACGGCACGAATCGTGATAACGTGTCAAATGCGGATGTCGTTATCAAGGTCTGTGGAAACTGTTGCCAGAGCATGTGCACTGGATCAGCTCATGCAATTTACGGCCTTTTAAACATCTAAGGCTCAGGTCGCGTTAGGAGAGAGAAAAGGATGCGGAAAAGTGTCGGCCTGGGCCTACGTTGAAGGTACCATCCCGGCATTTGATTGGTGTGAGTGAGGAAAAACTCAGTCAGAATGGTCGACCGCTGGGATTGAACCCACGATCTCCCAAATGCTAAGCCAACGCTCTACCACGGTCGCTCGGTAGTTACGCTCAAGATAATACATGTATAATCTGGACCTTCCTTTATGGCATATGCAGGAAGCGACGATAAGTTATTTTGCACGCATCGTCACGGGTAACGAAACCATTCCTTCGTGTATGCCTTGGCAGAACTCTCTCAGATCAGAAAAAATGGAACACAGCATGGTCTTCAATGATGCAATTTGCGTACAGGAAAGCCACCTTATCTGTGTCACGGTCCGAAGCTTACTTTTGCAGCCACCTGCTGGAAGAAAAGAAATATTCCCCCATGAATGTACGCGTAAAACGCAAATAAATTTGACGTGAAAGCGTTCAACCGTTTTGAGAATACAGAAATTTTGTCTTTATATTTTATATTAGGTTCCTTAGTAATTTTCTTTGTACTTTTATCATCATTCTGTCCAACCTGCCATTCATAACATACACCATATACACGAAAGACACCTACCCAAGGGAAATCTACAACTCCGTTGGAATTCCACTTCTCCAAAGTTGTTCTGATGCAAGCCGGGAGGAAAGAGATCAAAGGAGTTGCAAGAGAATTGGTCTTGCTACAGCGACTGGAAGAAATGGCTAGAACTTCAAGGAATGCCTGGAAATCATCCATACTGTACTTGCTGGGGGGATCTGTGTTCTCATTCACCTGATACATGAGACTTGATCTAGAACAAATAAAGCAGTACACACATCAACTATTTGTTACTAAACATTAGCAATACTATAGCTCTCATCTATTTCAATTATATTCTCACATATAAATAGTTTAGGTTTTAACTACACCATTATTAAGTTCTCAATAACACTCCTGCTTTATTATACATATATCTACGACTCTTCACTACAAAATAAATAAATAAATACATAATAAAATAAAATGTTAAGAAATGACGCTAACTCGTTTAGGAATAAGATTTTAAATTAAATCACACATTGACAAAAGACGGAATAACCCACTGACCATTTTTCTCTGCCTTTTCACGAAAATTAATTATTCTACGCGCCTCACTTCGAATCACCTGTCTTTCTTTCTTACCGACATCACTGCCAAAGCGAGAAATACTACCACGCGACAGGGAATCAATATCAGTAACCTTGAGGTTCAAAGAAGTCTGCTCTCGCTACACAGTAGAACTCATTGGATGATCGCGGAGGGGTGTCCAAGGTTTGTCGGTTAGTTCACATGTGAGGCGCCATTTTTGTCATTGAGCGTTGTATACTTCTTAACGAAAAAATAATGATGAAATTCAGCAAAGAAAACAAATAACCTTTCTTTTAAAAGTACGCCTCGCATTTTGTCCCATATCTACCCATAATGCATAACGTATGTGTGCTCCTTGGCGCACATTACAAAGCTTAAGGAAGAATTGGATTTCCAATTACATTTACTGAATGATCATGAACATTTATTGACAACTCCCGTTCCTCGAGTTAATTGTGAAAACACATCCCTATTTCCAATCTTGGACTACCTTTTATACAAAAACTATTAATTTCTCCAGTATATTTCCTTACTTACAATGTATACTAAGCTGTAATACTATTAAAATTAGCAACTACTGGTGGAATAAAATTTATGTAACTTGGGTTCTCCTGAGGTAAATGGAACCATCTCCTAAAATCAATATTTAAGAAATTCTTCCAAATAGTAAATTCAGGATTTTTTCCCCTGCAAAAACATAGGTCATTTACTACTACATTACAAACCATTAAACTTAGAAACGAAAGTTTATTTTGACAAATTATTTCACAAGTTAGCCCGGAATTTAGTTGGCTCTATCAGAAGTCACTTTGTATTTCATTTTCTGCCTAATGCAGGTTGGATTTATATTCAGTAATTTCAAATCCCTTAAGTATGCAAATACATGTAAAACAGTACTAACGTAATGAACTGGTGTCACCTCTAATAGGTGAAAGTATGTTAGAGTCAACTGAGTTGGATATCAACAACTGCTATACCGAAGTCTAGTACAAGTCGTGCTCCAAATATGGAGAATAGGAGATCCTCGGCAAATTCTCACATATGGTTAGGTATCAACGCAGTTATTATTATATATGTAAACCACATACTATTTAAACGCTGCTTTGTATACGAAAAAACTCTCCTATACTTAAAAGTTCTAAACTTCTTTGAAGACATTATATTAATCAGGCCTTTAACACACACATTGTTAACGTTGTTCCAAATGTTTGCTTTACAAGGTCAAACACTTATTATAACAAATCAAAATAACTGACAATCTAAACTAATATAAAAAGGAACAATATCTGCTTTCGTTCTTCTCGGATTCGCAATAGTCGTGCAAGACATTAATTTTCAAGTTACTGTGTTAAAACGGGAGCAGCAAAAGCGTAATGTAAAAAAAAAAAACAAGTCAACACGTAGGTTAGAAATACGCTATGATTCTTGAAGCAATATTACTAATAATTATAATAAAACTGCATTCAATTTAACCAAACCTTTCAGAGTTCGACGTGGAATAACACTTACCTACTACAATACAAAATCCCTTCAATTAATTGCAGAATATGTGGAAGGAGATCTTGAGCTATTTCACCCGTCTGACTCGTTGATTCAACTGTTTGGCTTCCCCTGATGAGAAAAAAAGAAGACAATATACAGTCTTGCTAAGATGGGCTGTAACAACTAGTACTCCCAAGAAAAATTATACACATATACCAAATTTACAAGATAAAAATTCTGACCTTTCCATCGCCTTAATGAAGCTCACGATTTAAAAAGAATTATATAATGCAGTTTTATATATGAAAATAGCCCCTCCTTGTCACCACTCTGCTCTTTTTTCAATTTCTTGCTGTGACCATGTCTTTCGTGAAAGGTTGTCCCCTTTTCATTAATGTTGTAGTCGTGCGAAAAAGTATGAGGAATTACTTTCATGACCAAACACACTAATTTATGACGTTCATTACTATATAGACGCCTTGAATGATAAACTGTATGAAGATAATAAGAGATATTAACGCACGACGGACGAATGTGCGTTTGTCCCCGAATATTAATATACGTATAATAAGAATAGTACAGAACTCTAGCTTCCGTTTCGCTCGTCTTCCCACAAGGAAGGAGAGCCGCTGTATTACTTAGCCAAACGTCATACACACTGTTGCCACATATTTCCTCACTGGGATGCGTTGTAAGTCGAAAGATAAAGCTGTCTTTACTCCTGAACAGCGTCAAAGAACGCTTTTATTTCTCTTCTCCGCTTGCGCTCTGAAACAGTGGGGAGAAAAGTTGGCAACATCGTAACTGTCCTTCCGCTCCCTCCGCAAGCAAAGTTCCTTTCCTTTCGCGTCTTCACCCAGATTTATTCTTTCATTGCGTATACTCTAGTCGTCCTCTTCACCGAAAACAGTCACTTCAGCTAAAGCGTTTTTCACCTGAAGATTTCTTCAGCGCAGCAAAAATTTACTATGTTAAAAGTGTTTTTTACACGTATACATGTAATTCCAAAATGTAAGTAAATTACGAACAAATTACAAAAAGATTTTGTTTTGTAAGATTTGTGTTACCTAACCAGATTTGGAGAATTATTTCCAACTGGTAATTGGACCACACTCAAATTAAATAGTACATTCCAAACAATGTTTTAATTTTGTTATTAACGCTTTACACACGAGCTCGTAAGTCAGTTTCTGTTAAAATGGACTTCGAACCACTACTTTTAATGAATCGTCACTGAGTTCGAACCTGTGACTACTTCGAACGGAAAACAAGTGAGCTGACCAATTCGGACCAGCGGGAGACCATTTGAGAAAAAAATGGTCTTGGAAACTGATATAAAATCAATTCTCAATAAACTTAACCGACTCCTCATCACACTGATAACCCACTAACTGTGGTGATGTACTGGCTTCATTTGCTCATGCAACGTATCATGAAGTATCAAATGGCAAGATATCTCATATTTATCAACCTTATGATGATCTATCGTTACGTTCTATAAAACGTTTGCCAAATTATAGTTACACAATGAAGTTATTTACACATACAAAAAATGGAACTGATATCGACGCTTACCTTGCTGCGTCATTGTCTGAAGATGGTCTCGCCAATCCTTCATCCAGCATCACCTGAATTTTAGCGATCACAGCATCCAAAATATAGATATCAGAGAGCTGTGGAAGATTTGCCTTCAAAATCAATGAAGCTGTAATGAAAATAAATAAATTTGCTTTCACGAGAGAGACAAGAAAGCTTTTTAGCGTACATCCTAATGTAAAAAGTAAATAAAACTAATTAAAACCATTGCAGTCCTAAGAGAGGGTATTTACTTATGTAGAATGGAATGATCTGATCCTTCCTGCGTAAATGTCAAGGTATGCATGTCACTGAGAACACATGATCACTTCAGCAATGGGAAAAGTAATATCAGACAATAAAATGCAGGACAAACATTAATTCTTTGTCGAAGCCAGTAATTATTCTGCGGAAATTTCGTAACTATTTTCATGCAACAAAAGAGATGAAAACTTGTTGGAGATCAGCGAGGGAGCCCGGGAATAGCACACCTGAATTCACTAGATCCTTGGGACCTATATTTCTTAACATATCCTATTGTAACATTAAAAGTACACAATATCAAACATGCTTCAATAAGTTAAGATACAATGAGTTTTATGGAACAGCACTATGGCTTACGCTCGTCCCGAATACGGGGGAAGCCCCCTTATCTTTGTCACATAAATACTTACCTGTTACTTAACTAAAATAATAAAATCATATGAAAGCTGAAGATGTAAAAGGTCTTCAGAAACATAAAATACCGGTGTAAATGGCCAGTAGAACAATTAATCAAATTAAAGATGTATAGAGTCTTTAGCATAACAAGTTAAAAACGTTACCTTCACAAAATAAAACAATAATACTACATAAAACTTAACAGTTAAGGAGCATAATCAAACATGCTTCATATATATATATTTGTACATTTTGGAAAATAGTAAATGTACCATTCAAAATAGTTACAAATTACAATGTTTACCTGACTGAATCATGACCTAGGCCACTATTTCTTGACTTTTATGACCAATGACTTAATTTTGTTTAGTTTTTTTTTAGACTTTCATGATCTGTAAATATCCTGACAATGCAATATTATTGAAGCTCTTATGAACTCATTATAGAAAAGCACACAACAAAACATGCGTAAACTTCGGCTTACGTTACTCCCAAAAACTATGGGATTATTAAGTCAGCTGCTGGTAAAACTATCGGATTATTAAAAGTAACTTTCAATTTCCGATTAATCGGATCTGAGAAGCACCAGATTTCTTTTTTGTCGGAATATCAAAACAAATGCACCCACAAAAATAAACCAAAGATTGTAGCGCGGTTAAAATTTACTATGAAATACACCCCAAAATAGGAATACACTAAACTTTTCTCTGTGAGCGGTTAGCTGTTGGCCGGAACAGTTTTGCAAAACACACAATCAGAAGTTTTCGCCAAGGTAATACTTACATTTTTGAGTTCTGAAATTCTTCAGCTTCAAATTGGAAATACATTGCTTTGCCACTGTCACATCGTACTTCAAATTATTTACAGCTTTGCTCACTTTCTTCAGAATATTTTCGGCGTATTGGGTGTAAATTCCTTGTTTCACTAAGCAGTCCTGGAAATAGAACGCAACGGCATATATACAACATTTCTGCATAAAATATAATGGAAGGTATGTATGAAGCTTTCCAATAAACGAAACTACATATAATTAGTATAAACCAAAACACATTCTCTGAAATGTTCCCAAAACGCTGTGGTTTTTTGTTTAAAAGCGGAAGTTAATCAACAGCACCAGCCTACGTTGAAGGTGCCATCCCGGCAGTTGCCTGTATGACAGGAAAAACCTGTCAGGATGATCGGCCACAGTTGGTCTTTGTACACAATGGCCTACTGAAAGCGAGTAAACCGTTCTTGCCAATTGGTATCAGACTGGATTTCCGTGCCTGGAGTCAAACTGTTGATTCTAAAGCTATCACCTGTGCGATACGCATGGGGGATGTGGAGGTGGTCAATCCCACACTTAACCGCCTTTACCTTTCAAGGTGCCCAGGAACCCCAAGGAAACACTAGTACTCAATTTGATAGGAGGCTGAATGCACCTCAGAGAGCCAGGCATGGGAACACTGCAAGAAAAGTCAACGGTGTCCTGGCCGGGATTTGAACTCAGGCCGCTCGATTCATAGTTAAACACTATCGCCTGAGCCACGGAAACATCGCGCACATATATACAAAGAATGCACGATCATTTGTATACAAAAGGTCAGATATTACCTCCTATCTTTGTCCTTATTTCTCCAGCTTCCTTCAATCCTAAGTTCAGACACCTATATGAATAATGCATTACTCATGCATGCTCTATACATGCTTTTACACAAACAATTCAATGTGAGCTCGGAATGGCCATGGCCGAAAGGTTAGCGTGCTCTCTTTCTGTATGTGCGGTCATGGGTTCAGTTCCCACTACGGTGTATTGAACGGAGTGGTTCCGAACCCACTTCACCAAAGCCTGTACGTCCCGTTATTAGAAGCTCGCTAGTTCGTTTAGGGCGTTAATAACAATTCAATCAAAACATTAATTGAAGTTAACTAATGAAAGCAGTTATAAAGCATTATTAGAGCGTCGAACATTAATTGAAAGATTTATCAATAAAGAGTTCTGAGATTAGGTTTACCAGCAATGTCAATTGTTGTACCGGAAAGCTACTACACACACTTCCACAGTCAGTCATGAATAAAGAAATTTTGAAAAAGGAAATAAATAATTATAAGAACAGCTTGCATACGAAGTTAAATAAGTCACATTATTCATTTTAATGCTGACCTATAGAATGCACAAACAGTAGTTTTAACGTAATCGTTGTTATTTAACTTAATAAGCTATCCCTTCCATTGACTAAGAATGTAATTACAACACACAGTTATCCTAGTAGCAGAATGTTAGCTATTTCCAATTTTAACCCACGGTAGAAAATGAAGAAGTTTTCAATTCGTTCTGTATATTTCAACATTTGCCCGGGCATTAACTTTGAACAGTTGCACCACTTTTGAAAAACTTTTTTTTTTTAATTTAGTAAAAGGGTTTTTCCTGATCCTGTTACAGCATATTCCATATACGAGCTACAAGTTCCGAAAACGCGGTTACAGTTCAGACTTCAGAGGTCGCTGGGGATTCCGCTACACGCCACTTTCGAAGTGCCTCCCTTCTGCCGTACAAACTTCTACCAATAATAGTGCCATTGTTAGAAGCCCTCCTGCCAGACCATTTTTTGTGATATCCTGAAAGCGTTACCGTCGCAGCAGGGTAATCTCTTCTGCACTAGTAAATCTCCGGTCCTTTGGCAAATTTTTCATGTGTGGGAAGAAGTAATAATCGGCTGGCTCCAAATAGAGAGAATAACGGGGTAATTTGAATTTATTTATGGCCCCTTAGGCATCTATGGTTCAGGCCGGGATGGGGAAGGAGTCGGCCTAAGTTGAATGTCTTATCCCGGCATTTGCCTGCTGTGACAAAATTGGTAAAACCTCAGTCATGATGGTCGGTAGCTGGTATCGAAACCAGGAACTAGCCAATGCGAAACCCGGGCGCTCGGTAATGTGGCGGTTGTGGCATAACAGTGACAGTCAGTCAGCAGCATGGAACGATGCGCGAGAGCATTATCGTGAGGCAGAATCAAGTGTTTTCTCTCCACGATGCAGAGTGTTTGCTGTGAACAGCCTCCTTCAGTCGGCCAAGAATGTCCCTGTACAAGTTTTTGTTGACGGTTTGTCTATATGGAATGAATTCGTAATGGTCGAGGCCCTAAATGTCAAAAAACAGCACCATCTAGCCCTTATATCTGTCTGTGCGGAATGTCTTGTCTTTTGGCAGAACACAGTGACTTCCAATACGCTGAATGCCGTTGGATGTAATAGAGGTAGCACAAAGATTCACTTCATATCTGCACCCAGCATGTCGATAAGATCATTATTAGCGCAACCAGAATTATGCTTTATACAGCTGCAAATTATGCTTTTCATTTTCCTACGTATTATGCTTTATTAAGCTTTTTTGTGAAATTATCAGTGATACACATGAAGTCCACTGTACTGATACTTACGCCTTCCACTTCTACCTTATTGCAACAGTAAACCTGGCTTCCTATCTTTCGTTTTGTTTGTTTTCTACACCACTAGGTGGAAGACTAATCTAATGTCAGTGGACAAGCAGAGGAAAAGAATAACACGTACCAATTTTTCACCTTACGCAAATAAGTTTTTTATCAATCTTTTTTTAATGTCAAATTTTAAAATTATTATATGTTTTGACGATCTAACAGTGCACTGAAATAATCCAACAACCAGACAATTCTGCGCTAAATGTACAAAGCAATTGGATGTTTCTTTTCTTATTTACAACATATTTTAAAATTAAGTCACTGTTAAGAGAATGTTTTGCAGCTACTTAAAATTTCTCTACAGTTTTGGACAAAAATGTTTCAAGAGCACTTGCTTTTTAAGCTTTATTCTGTGAATTATGCTTTTAAACATAATGTATTTGTGTACACTTATTTTAAATTTATTTTAAGGCCTTTAGGCAACTATGGCTCAGGCCGTATGGATGATGATGGGATGAATTGGTGGAATGAAGAAAGTGGGAGGAAACGGGAGCACCCCAAGAAAAGCCCACGCACACGGTGTTTGTCCACCACAAAGTCCACATGGCATAAGCAGGGATCGATCCGACGACTCCTAGTACCAGAGTTAAGCGCTCTCTCAACTGAGCCACCGTAGCCCCGTATTTGTATACATATAATAGTCTTCACCAAAGATAAAGTAGCAACCATTCGTGTAAAATTCGGTTATGCTTTAAATACACTTTATGCCTTATGGTTGCTCTAATCATACCAATTACTGCTCTTCCCTTATTCAGAACCATGTGACCACACGCATGTCGTAACGTTCAAATCACCATGGAGTTTCTTGTAACGTATTCCACGATGGCCATCGTCCCTGTTCGAACCATCGACACCAGTCGTAGTACGTGCTTATGACATACAATCAGTCTGATACATTCCTCTCATCATCCGAACTATTTGTTGCTCTCTTGTCCTATTCAACACAGAACTTAATGTTGTACGTTGTCCTAACTGTGATATGTTGATGGCGACCATGTTGTTCCCGCTGAATAGTGTGAAACTCGCTAAAAAGTTTTTTTTCTCAGGGCAAGCTATGATTTATCCAATACGAAATCATTACTTATTTTGTGGTTAGTCATTTTAATGAAAGAAAAAATTACTGTACACAACATTCGCTAGATACTTTAATTCACTACGTTATGAAAATGAAAGTTACCTTCATCCATCCATTAAAGGTTTTACAACCACTCCGGGGGCCCCATACAAGTGAATGTAAAAGTAAGGTAGTATCTGAAATTTCTTCTCCACGTTCTAATTTGTCCATGTACGGAGTTGACGGGGGTAACATGAGCAGCAATCTGGAAAAAAAAAATTTTAAAAAATGTAATAATACATTACCACTCGTAACTTACATTTAAGAAATACGGAAAGAGTATTAAAAACGAATAATAATTTTTACAATATAAATCAGTTTCAAATGTATATTCATTACAACAAACCTGAATTTCTACTAATTAACCAATCATAAATAAATTTAGTTTACTGTTTGTTTGTGTTCGTTCTCTTACCGATTTCTGATACTCGATTTAACCTTTGTTTTTTGTGAGGAAAAGAAACGAAGGATTTGGACTGAATTGCAGTGAGGAAGACGAGAATACTTATACCAGATAAATGTATCTAAAACCGTCCCGAAATATGTAAGTTATTCAAAATCCTTGCTTTTATCATCTTTGAATAAGGATACGCTGGGGAATCTAGTTTGGCAAGATATCAATTCACAAAGTCATTCAAGACCATATACGTAAACAAAAGCAGTAAGTTTACAGTGTAGATTTAGGGCGTCCCCAAGTAACACGAATAAAAGGTAATTGAAACGTGGAATTTAGTTACAAAAAAAGGATAGTATTGAAGAATATGTATCGATACTATCAGCTAAATACATCACAACGGAAGATGTAAGCCCCTGAAAGCTACAAGTTGTCAAATCAAAAAAATGACGTCCCTCGGCAATTCCTTTTCCCGGGAAAGGAATGGTACTAGTACAGTGGAGAGGGCTTGTACTGGAGTTATCACACCGGCATTTACCTAGTGAAACTAAGGAAAACCTATCAGGATGACAAGCGTGAGCAGAACTTTTACCCATGCTGCCTTCCCAGCGATTTATATGAGGCCAGTGATCGTAACTACTCGAACACGGAAACTGGTTAAAGTACAAGTTGTATCCTCCAACACCTACTTAGTCCGGCTGGCTTAACCCGGACCACGTTCTGACCTTTCGTGGTTCAAAATCAAACGAATCGTTTTCCAGTACTGATTGGTAAAGGCACTCCATGTTTGAAATCGTCCCATCATTAACCTGGATGACGATGTACTACAAAAAAAATGTATTTTTAAAAGTGTGGGAAAAGGTTGTAGCGTAACATGGTGCATTGTTAGAACCACCGGAAGTGAAGGGAAGAGTGAAAATCTTAATATGGTACGTCCAGTAGGTTGCATGCGTCATTAAATCGAATTCGAACCTATGTTACCGATCATTATGATATTCAAAACGAGAGCAGACAATGAAGTGACTGATGTCAAATTTTCATTACAGATGAGCGGACAGATAAAATTCTTTGGGGCCGCTAAAATCTTACTTTCCTCATTCAACGTGCGAGAAAATTTCGTTACTGACAGCGTTATTACCTACTCTATAATTTTTACTACAGCATTAACAGCATACCCTGTCGACATTACAAGCAAATACTCATTTGCAGACAGCAGAAAGACTAAATTGTTTAACAAGGAAATTACCAGCACGGTGGTTTGTAGCTGGACACGCTCGTTAACATAAAGCAAGGATTTGCTGTTTGTACCTTTCCTTATATATGTGACTCCCTGTCTTTAACCGTACGAACTGACTCACCTCCAGCAGATAGTGAAGCAATACTGAACAGCACATAATCCTGTAACGGTTGACTTTTCACCACGCTTAACAGCATTACTACACTGATTACTGACGCTCAGGATATCGATGAGAGCATCTATTAGAAGCGGGTACTTCAATTTGTCTGCAGTTCCCAGAATAAAGTTGCAGGCCTAAAACGACAAACAAAAACATCGTTATGTACAAACGTAAATAGGAAACCTTTTGAGATTTTCATGTTCAAAACAACATGCAATCTGGCAAATGGAAAATTCACACATGACATCTTCATTTTCCCACTTTTAATGGGCTGTTCAGTAAGTTTAGTTGGTCCTGACCAAACTGATATAAAGAATCTCTCAGACATATACAAACACGCGCGAATGTAGTGATACATGCCAATATTCACAAACTACCACACCGAATATGTCGGAAGTGTTGTGAATTAAACAATGGGCGACAAATAAATTCAATCAATCCTAAAACAGTGTTCAAGCAGAATCTGGAGAAAAAAAAGCACTGTGCAATATCACATAACTGACAGGGTGAGATGATTGATTCGTACTAAAAGTCATGAAATTTAAAACTTGTGATCGATTGCCATGTTTTACTTCTCTGAAGGCTATTCGGCACCTAGCACGATGATTCCTAGTGAAGAATACCATCTAAGTGTGAAACTAACCAGCCCTCTCTTCGTAAAAGCATACAACGCTACCTCAACATTAATTACATGGCCTTCATAATACTGTCTTTGACACATGATATTTTAAAATTTTCCTAAATCTCTGAATCACGTAACAAGAAAAGAACGAACGTGTATTAACTCACCAATCCATCCAACTTAGGTGTGTCTTGATTATTTATTTCACTCTGAGTAAGACTGTAAAATCTTGGTTTCATTGCAAAATCATCTTGTGGTGCAAATTTCCTGTAGTTGTCTTCGATTTCCTTCCATGGACAGTAAATTCTGGAAGCGACACGCCCAGCATCTTTATTTTCACCATCTGATACCAAACTGGTCGCACTGAACAAATTCCATTGAACCTAAAAGCAAACGGGTAGAAAACAAAGACATTAGAAACTCTATTTTATATTTAAAAAAAAAAAAAAAAAAAAAAAAAACAATGACTGTATACACTGATTCGGTAATGCCGGTTTCAGTTAACCGCAGTTCACCGTTGCTCGAAAATAAAACGGAAAGTTTACGAAATTCCAAATCCCGTTCTTGTCTATTATTCTGGTAAATGAGGTACTTCCTGATGTTAAGTGAGCGACATCAGAAAGTTCTTGTACAATTTATTTATATCTTTATTCATTGTTTATATCTTTTTTATGTTGATTAGGATAATATTTTATAATTTGACGTTTATTCGAAAGAGAAACCACATTCACCTAATTTTTATTGCAGCATAATGTTTTATTTATTGTTGTTGATGTCGCATTACGTGAGGCCTGAGCCTAAAAAGTTGCCTAAAGGCTATAAATAAATTCAACTTTTGGTTCAGGTCGAATGGTATATGATGAGAAAATTGGTAGAATAAGGAAAGCGGGACGAAACGGGAGAACTCCGAGTAAACGCACATAGCACGAGACGGGATCGAACCGAGGACTTCATGCACCAAAGGTGAGTGCTCTACCACTGAACCACCGCGGACCTTTCAATTCTTATTGTGTGTAACTTTGGTTCAAACTTTATCGGTAAGTGTGAGCACAAAAAACAAGTAATATACGGTGTTCGTTACTATCTGCGCTTTCAGATACCCGTTGTGTCTTGGGAGCGTATCAACCACGGGTACTACTGTACTTCATACCTGTATGCTGAACCTTCAGTATATGAAACGAAGGTCAGAACTTAGCGAGTATCCAATTTTCATGATCTATGGCATCTGTAGTTTCGGCAAGATCTTTCGAACGACACGTCGACCATCTTCGTAGTTCCTGAGTTTTAAATTTATCGACGGATGGACAGACCTGATTTGTGCATCTTTGAACTCGTCTCGCCGAGACCTTTCCAACGGCACTTCAATCACTTTCGTAGCCGTATAGTTTCCGAGTGGAAAGTGGTTGACTAACAGACATACTCGATCTATGCAAATTTGAAATCACACCGAGACATTTACAACGAAACCTCAACCACCTTCGCAGTCCTAGAAGCTCCTAATTTCACAGTTGACGACATACGGACATAGCGGGAATGTAAGGCTTCCCAGCTTTAGTTTAAAATGGATTTTTTTTGTTTAAATCTTTAACAATTTCGAACTTCCCAACGATTCGTGACTACAGAACAAGTCATCTTAAAGGGAACCGTCCAGTTTACCTTCTGTCCTCTCTTGGATCTAGTGGTCCCTCTACGACTTATTCTATTCATCTCGAGTGTAGTTTCTTTTTGTTTGATTGTTTTGTTTTTTCATTTCTGGAAGAACAAAACTTATCTGCGTCATTTGTTGGAAAATAAAACATACTGAGAATTTTGTAGTGTTCTTTCAAAACTCAACAATCATTTCGTTATTGCTCTTCCTATTTCGGGGGTCACAAAGTTTTTTTTTTTTTTTTCTCGGGGAAAATGAACACATATGTCTAACTTCTCAAAGGTTTACGTCATAATAATTCAAGCCCTAATAATCAGTTATCTGTCAGTATGTATCTTACCTGTTCAAGAACTGCAGCAGGAGCATCATAGAGATGTTTCATTAAATACTCAAAGAGTAACAGAAGTCTGGACAAATGAAGCAGCTGAGAATCTTTCATTGCTGCATGAACAACCTCACTGCAACGGATCACTCCACCTGCGCACAGAAGCAGCACCGATTTCTTCTGCATTAAATTCAGAGAATGGAACAGGAAAAGTAGAAGCTGCGCATGTTCTACATTTAAATCTGGAAAATAAAATTGTAGATATAACATCTACTTTCCACTGGAACCAATAGCAAAGTCTGCTCTCACCTCTTCAGATGCATTAGTTGTTTACCAGTTAGATATTTACACAGTGAGTGAGTACGCTACAACATATAACTGACACCTAAATTATTAAGTTACATTTGTGGGCTGAAGTTGCACCTGAGGTTTAAGCCGGCCTGTAGTTAGAGGAATGACAACCTTCAGTGAACACATCTTACGACGAGAGCGATGGGGAAGGTCGTGGTTACAGTACCTCTTATAGATATCACACAAACGTTTTACCTAGTGATACTGAGAAAAACCTTAGTAAGAACAGCCGCTACGCCACATCGCCAGTACCGAAGTTTTAATAAATAACCGGGTTACTAGACTTATATATTAAGCACGGAAATTAATAGGTTCTCTCTTTAATCAGTAGTATGATTTTATTAAGATTCATACATATTTAAATGTATTCACTGTACAAAATCCTAGTCTGACACAAACTAGAATAGGCTGCTACTCCTTGGAACGACATAGAGGAAAAACAGAATACGTACAAAGATGCCTCTTCAGACTAAGTTACAAATTCAAATTACGTTATTTTTCACATGATTACGATTACCGGTGATAATTTTTAATACTGAATCTTTAGAGCATAGAGGAAAATTTTTGACAAAAAAGTTTTGGGAGAAAACCTTAAAAAATGAAACCCAATCCTCCTATTTTATCGAACATTTAAATTTTATTGTACCCATGTTTAGAAATGGGTATCATAAATTATTGACTCTTTCTGACAAAGGTTGTATCCTGCTCCAACGTTTAATCAGCTACCATTATGTAAAATAACTGTATTACTATCAAATCTCTGTATATCTATCTGCTCCTTTATTTTACACGTTTGTATGTATCTTGTATGACTTAAGTGCTATATTGGCACCATGCTGTACGTAGCACGTTCGTAAGTATTACATTTCATAACATAATAATAATAGCAGCACCTCTGAATAAACGTCGGTTACACAAATAATTACTTCATAGATAATCTGAATGGCGTCTTAGTTACAAGCGCAACCATTTTCGAATTCAAATGCAAAAGATAAAATTTCGAAAATGTTTACAGTTGTAACCGAAACGTCATTTAGTAATCAGTGCTAATTTTCGTGTAAATAATTGTACAACACGGAAGAAAGGCCGACATTAAATAATAATCTATTTGATAAGACTCCTCACGCATTATGACCACAAAGAAGTCGGTCTCAACTACAGAAAGTACATTAAATTTTAATTTTCCTGTCACACCAGGAAAATGTCGGGATGGCACCTACAAACTAGTTTTGTGCTATCAATTGCCAATTTTTCTACAAAACAAACAATGGCATAGTTGTGTACACCTCCAGCAAGAACATGCTTAAATGTATAAAACTATGTTCTTGGGTCGAGTTTGGCAAGAAAGTGACATCGTACAGTTTACCTCCGAAATAGAGACTATACCTGAACTGATCAATTAGATAAGTTAACGAAACACGAAAAGAAAACAATACCTTCGTTCTCAACTTCAAAAGTAGTCGGTGGGTTACACACATTTTCAACCAGAGTATTCACTAATCGATGCCAAATACTGATACATGCGCTTTCCTTTTCTTGTTGGGGTTTCAACAATAATATCTGAAAAAAGAAATGATGATTATGAAACACAAATTACCGCATATATATCTGTAAGTTAATAACTACGAGACAGAAGCAATCTTTTAACAATTAGAAGCAACAAGAAATAGTTGAATATTCCCATTTGCCGGTCTCTCAGATAATACATTAAAGCGTCTACGGACGAAAAAGAAAACTAATAGTACAGTGAGTTCAAACATAAATGCATATCTTCCTAACTTTTGTGCTCTGTTTTGTATGTGCCATTATGCGAGTTCCCACTCAACAATTTTGCTTGGCACTCAAAATCTGTTTTCCACGGTTAACCGGTTTCAAATCGAGGTTAACATGTTCTATGAACAGATGCTCTTTCGACATTCTAGGAATTCTACGACATACAGAAGCTACGTGAGTTATTCTAACCCTTGGCAACAGTGCAGAACATCAAAACTCTATTCCTATTGCTTATTTAAGTAGCCCAGTCACAAACACGGCCAGGGCCACTTTGCAAAATTTTCCAGGAGCGTGCAAAAACTGTTTACTATAGATAGAAAGCATTAGTGTTGCTATTTTTTTTTATTTGTATACCAATATGTAATTAAAATTGAATGTGTAACAGATGCGATACATTATATTAAAAATTAATTAGTTATTTACAAAACAAAATTGGACGTGGCCGTCTTTGTAACAAAAACTGCAGACATGAAACTATACAAGTGATTCCTTGAGGTTGGTTTTTAAAAAGATAGTACACTTCATAACACACATTTTAATTACAAGCTTTCTGCTTCTTTCTTAGCCCATTTTTACTTTTCTATAGAAAAATCTTTAATTGACAATTTCCAGAACTTCATCGCACTCGTCGTCATTGTTGGTTGCCCATTCACACAGATCCTCTTCTTCGTTTTCTTGTGATTCAGCGTGATTGGCTACACTGGACCTGGCCGTGTTTGATACTAAGCGCTTGTGGAGCTGGCCGGTTTTTGTAAAGAAGTCACCTATTTAAATGAAGGGTGCACGGAAAGAACGATCAAGGTCCATTTTTGAAACTTATGAGAAAAAAACGCATTTTAAAGTGTAAATACTTGAATTTAAAGTTATTTTTGCTTTGGGCATCTTTGCTTGAGGTCGAAGACATACCTAAAGCGAAAAAATAACTTTAAATTCAAGTGTTTCCACTTTAAAATGCGTTTTTCTCACAACTTTCAAAAATGGACCTTGATCGTTCTTCCCGTGTACCCTTCAAATGTATTTTTACCACGTCTCTGGCCGTTTTTGTAGCGAAAGAGATTTAGTATTGCATAGAGGGTGAAACCACCTGACGGAAACAATGTCGAGCTCATTTTATGACAAAAATGGACCTGGCCGTGTTTGTAACTGGGCTATAGATTTAACCCTTTTAATCTAGGATTAAGTCACATCCTTAATCCTTCCCCGAAACAGAACATATTTTATCTTCTGCTTCTTCTCGTTATGCCTTATAGAACTTCACAGCGACATAGTTTCAGAACATTCGAACGATATTACAAAGCCCCCAAATTTACAAAAAAGTGAACTAATGGAGCAAACCATGTGGCCAAGTGATTTATATCACGAAGATAAAAATTTACCTCGAGCATTACTCATATTTCTGTCCTATTGCCTCGCAACACGTCCGGATCATAACAGTAATCATCATCGTCGTAATACAACTTCCGGTTCAGGGACCATAACCTCCTATCCTATCGCGTATAATTCCACACATCAAAGAACCCGAGAAGACGAATTAATCGCACGGAGATAAAACAGTGTATCAGACGTTTTAGTGTGTGGGTACTTTGCCAGATTAACGAGTTCGTGTAAGCAACTTGAGTCGCTTGTTCAACAACTTTGAACTGATACTGCAGATAACGCGTTTGAAGTTTGAATGTCAGTGGAAACACGATTCGCCCAACTGTTTAGAAAATGGCAGAAACTCAGTATTAACTGTTCATCAATTATTTTTGATAAAGATGCAAAGGATTTTGGACACAAAGGAAAATCAATGAATCAAAATCATATACTCTTATAACGGGTTAGAAAAACATTTGAAGGTAATTATTACGAATTGTTTATAATCAAATGTTGTCAAATCGCCAGTCTGGAACGTATAGTGTGAATTTTTGTAACAATCTGGAATTTAAGAACGTTCTGTAATATTATTACATTGTTAGTTACGAGACAATACGGTCTATTTCTACCGTGTGTGTTCTATACTGTATATTCTGTGGTAGCTTAATTTAGAGTCAATATCAAAAATCAACCTCAGTCAAGTCTAGAAGGTATATGGTCAACCAAATTATGATTTAAACACGGACCAGAAATTGAACTCTTCGCAAATAGTCCATGTTCCTCACGAAGTTCCATATTAGAAACTACGACCAACCCTCATCTTGCTGAACTTTCCTGCGCAAAACCACAGATCCAGGCCGGTTTGCCGTGTGAACAGTTTCCTTTCAGATACGATGGCAACGAGTCATGGAATGAACTCCCTTGATAGATCTAAAAAGGTTCCATCTGAAAATTCTTTTTATCTTGTTAGCAGTCAAGACTTGTGATCTATAAGCTGATGCAATGTTGTGACGAATGAACAAACTGTCTGGTGAAAAATATTCGCGCCCGACAGAGAATTAATTCTTTTCCCCTGACATAAGCAATTATTTTTCCTAATTGTTGCACAACATGAAACTATAAACGACAGTGATATTTCGTCTACAGGAATAAACTCAAAGTACAAAATTCTCTTTTTGTAGAAACATACTAGTATTACTTTTACTTTTGAAGTCGTTCTAAATCAGAAGTTGTAAAGCAATTCTTGACCAGGAAACAAGTGTGTGTGAGCTTAATCATCCACCGTATTTCATCACCGATTAAGGATTCGTCACCCGATTAAGAGTTCACTTAGAGATCCGAATCTCTGCGCCATACCAAAATCATACTTTCAGAGGTCGCTTCGTTCTTCGTTAGTGTGTGACACTCGTTGTATCGATGCAGATGGGATGTACTATGAAAAAGTTCCACATAATATTTGCTTCTGTTCTGTTTAGCTCTATGAAATCTACCTCACGATATAATTCTTGGATCTTGTAGGACTTAACAGATCGAAAACAAGTACCAGTAATATTTTCAAAGATAAACAATAATAAACCGATTCAAAAAAAATATCTTTTAAGATTAATGTAAAGCAAAGATCTCTGACAAAAGATAGCAGCACTACCTACGTATATGTCTAATGTATTTTTATCGTTGCACGAAATTTCAATGCTGCTCCTACAAATGCAAGCCTAGAGAGTTCTAACTTTCAGGGAAGAAAGTTCATTATTATAGGTTTTGACATTCACAACATCAATCAAGCGATTTAAACAATGAAGAAAAATGAAAATAAAAAATCGGCATTGATCAAACTCTTGATTTGGTTATGAACTTTCTTCCCTGAAAGTTTGAACTCTCTAGGCTTGAATTTGTAGAAGCAGCATTGAAATTTCGTGCAACGATAAAAATACATTAGACATATACGGAGGTAGTGCTGCCATCTTTTGTTGCAGATCGTTGCTTTACATCGTATACTCGTAGAAAGGTAACGCAATACTGCAATATCTTTAGTCGCCCAATCGAACAACCATTCACTTATCTAACAACATTTGTCTAATATTTTACCTGATTTCTTCTTTATGAACAATTAAACTATCTTTCCACTTTAATAGAATAGACTTCACGTTTGGTTAAGATATGGTTTTCAGCACTGTGACATTTGAAAATAACTTCAGGATGCACGTTTTTCCGCGTGGGGCTTATGCTTTCTTAATTATCATTAATGGTTGACGAGGGAAAACTTACCTGGGCAAGAGCAGCAAGAGTTCTGGGATAGACCTGAAGAGGCCAGTTGCTTTCTTGTGTCCATGGACTGACACCCAAATGATTCAACAAAGTATTTTGCAATGATTCGCTGAGCAGTCCTGTAGCTAGAAGATTGTGAGTGTACCTGGACAATGCCTGAGAAAATTCTGCATACAAATTGCCTAAAGTTGCTCCAAAATACACAGAGATTGTACCTGAGAAAAAGATACAGACAGATGAATAGAAACGGTTATATAATCTCCATCTGTAAGAGATTAAGAACTTTATTTGCCAACTAGATTTCCAACAAAATAATTCATTACACTCGATCCGTGTTGGTTCACCATATTATGTTTTGAATTTGTAATAATATCTACTCTTAAGGTACTGCTGATAGTAACTACACCCTAAATGCAACCTGACGTTATCAGTACTGCTAATTACCTCAATAAAAACTGTACTTGCCATACCTCCAAGATGATTTACATTCTAACCAAAGATTCTGCGATAACCCTTATGAGGGAGAATTTAACCAGGTAGACATTTAAACCTCAGAATCAATGAATACCGAACGGCCATGGCTCAGTGGTAGAAAGTTAGCTTAGCATTCGGGAGATGCTGTGATCGGTGCCAGCGGCCGACCATCCTGACTCGAGGCTTTCCAGTTTTTTGTCATTACCAAGCAAATCCTGGGATGGTACCTACAAAATAGGCCCTGGCCGTCTACCTTCCAACATCGTCTCCTCCACTTTATTCCGGTCTGAGACTCAGATGCCTGAAGACCTTAAAATAAATTCAAACTTCAGACCCAATAACTGCAGTCACTTTTGGAATCAACACACTACATGTCCCATTTTACGTACACATCTAGTCGTGTAACATGTTTTGATCTTTCACGGTGCTCTAGTTTATATTCTACCTTCGACGAAGATCACCACTCGGCGCCTTTAAGCAGCAGCTTTCATTCCTAATTTAAGCACACAAAAAGAAACCTAATCTGAAGCTTCAATGACTTTGGATCGCCCGTTCAAATCTCAGTTCACCCTCTGCCCACCAAAATAAATAACAAATCCCTGTCTGCCTCACATCTTCAACACAACCACAAACACCCTATCCTCCATATTTACACTAATACGTTAGTCAATTGTCTATAAACGCGACGCCCATCTATCGCTCTGTCATGCTGTCCCTTGGTTTACAAACCATGAGTGGCGTCCTTTATATCAAAGTGCGCGTTCACGGCAATTGTGTGCCGAAATGTTGCATAATATTCTGTAGCTTATGTTTGTAAAATATTTCTCCCGTAAGGATCTTCCCTCTGCTCTTCCAGCTGTTTCTTTTTGTTTTTACGTTATATCTTTAAGTTTATACAGTAACAGGCGAAAAAAAAACAAACATTTTCATAAAGACAACAATCAAATGGCGCAAGGAATGAACTTCGTTAATTTCAATTTACAAAAAAAAAAAAAAAAAAAAAAAAAAAAAAACTATTTTATTATAACATATTATTTCCACGTCAATATGTTACTCAGAACTTCAAAAATATTTCGATAACCAAAGTAGATTAAAACAATTTGGAAATTGTCATCGAGAGAGAATTTAACTCCCGCGAGAAGTTAAACTAATTTAAAAACAGTGACTTATCTGAAGTCAGCTTCTTGTTGTGGAATATTTTCCTATGAGGCATCATCGGATTAAGCATCCTCCTTGCGCCCGCCCCCACTTTTGAATATTTTTCAAACATATTTCAAAATCTAAAAGCAGTATCGCAAATTTTCGAACATACTTTCCTAGTGCTTACAAAATACTACAGAATGTGATCTTAAGGATTTCAAGATGTTAACAATACGTTATCAAAGTCTATTACGTCATAATTTGATTGAAGGCTAATTAGTATTACTTATCAACGGACAATATCTCAAGTCGCTGTCCATTGTATTTCACAATAATCTGTAAACATTAGAGAGCTATTGATAGTGTTCTTAGATTTTGAAATATTATGAAACATATTTAAAAAGTAGGGACGGGCACAAGGAGCCCCGTTAAGAGGGCTCCTCGCTCCAACCCTCCATTTTCAACATTTTTCAAAAACTAAGACTACTATCAAAAATGTAAGTTCAAAGCGCACCAGAACTTAAAAATTAGTATGGGATAGAATGGATAGTGATCTCGAGATCTTGTCCATTGATGAGTGATACGTTTTCAAAGATTATGGCGTCATTAATTAATTGAAGTCTCAGTACCCATCAATCAACAAGATTTCGAGATGGCTGTTTAATAGTAATTTGTAAGTTCTAGTGCGCTATGAACTTACATTTTTGATAGTACTCTTGGTTTTTGAAATATTTTGAAAAATGTTAAAAATGGGGGGGGGGAAGCGAGGAGCCCTCTTAAACAACGAACATTTACAAGAAAATCTACGATAGGAAAGAATGAGTCGCCGTGGCTCTGATGGTAGCATGGACGGCGCATGTTCAAATCCCGGCCAAGACGCTGGAGACTTTTCTCGCAGTGTTCCCATGCCTGGCGCTCTGATGTGCATTCAGCCTTCTATCAAATTGAATACCAGAGTGTCCTTGGTATTCCTGGGCACCTTGGGAAGGTTAAGGCGGTCGAGCGTGGAGATGACCACCCCACCTCAATCCGTACCGTAGGTCGAGAATATCGAAGCGCTACCTCCACATTCCCTATGCGCAGTTCACCCTCTTTTTTATACCATTTTTACGATAGGAAAGAATAAAAAATACTATGAGAAATGGAAAGAAGTGCCTACACCTATTTATCCGCCATGTTGCTGCATGACGTCAAATAATTATCAAAGGACGGCTGTCTAGAAGAGGCAATAAACTAGATAGCCATCTCGCGTAAAAACTAAAGCCAGCCGTTAATAGTTATCTGACGCCATACAGCAACAGATTAATAGATGTAGGTACTTCTCTTCATTTCTCATCCTAATTTTTTTATTCTATCTTATCTTACATTTTCTTGATATAAATGTTACACGTTCTTTAATCCGATGAAGCCTCGTTACAGAGAAGAAACGTTATTAAAGTGAAAACACTCTTTACCAAGATGAAGGCTACATCCGGCACTGTTTTTACGTCAAAATCTCTCGTCATGTAAAACCAAAATTCTTCTTTTTGCTGACGACAGTAAATTATTTCGAGAAATCATCATTACAGAATGTTGCTGATCTCCAAAATTCCATCTCTGACCTCTTGGACTGGTGTAATGCGTGGAACTTGAAAATAAATCCCTCAAATCTTCTTTTCTTACTATTTCTTTAAAGAGGAATCAAATGCCATCTGCCTATATCATTGAAGATGATCCTATCACTAAAGTTCCTTCTCAAAAGGACCTTGGAGTGCTAATTGACGAAAAACTTCTGTTTGCTGATCATGTGAATCTATAACTAACAGTTCTATGCGCTTACTTGGTCTTCTCTATAGATTTACAGAAATTAAGGACCTTCATTCATTGAGTATGTTCTACAAAACCTTCATTTCCCCTAAAATTGAATATTGCTCCTCAATTTGGAACACGGCTAGTATTTCTAATCTATCTCATATTGATTCTGTTCTGAACCTTTTTTCTTGCTTTAGTCAAAAGAATACCATCAGTACGTAGCTTAAGCAAACCCGAGTTATTATCCGTTCTTGGTCTCCACGTTCCCTCTTCTCGTCGCAAGCTGGCAGATTTGATGTACTTATAAATGATACTTAACGGGAATCTTAGAACTGGAGAGTTGATATCTAAATTTTACTTCCGTGTTTCCTTACGAATAACCAGAAATAATAACCTCCTTCATTGTACCACGCCTAGGCTAAGTATACTGCAGCGCTCCTTATTCCACAGACTAGTAATTATGTATAATAATCTCGATTCAAATATCGATATTTTCGGATCTAAAAACACTTTCCATCGAACGCTAAATACCAATGTCTGAGTTATTCCTCTTGTGTATTATAATCATCATGTTATTGATATCAGTTGCTGTGTTGTTTAAAATTTAATTTCATGTTATTTAGTTTGTAATAATATTATTTAGTTTGTTGTAATGTTATTTAGTTTGTGTCAAATGGCAACTCCAGCTATATCTGAAACTTAATAATAAATAAATAAAAGAATTTATAACGAAGTAGCATTAACGTTAGATACTATTCGCTACCTTTTCCAAGAGATACTAAAAGCTACACTTTTTCTTTCTTCTAACGCTTACCAGTCTCTGTTCTAGATGTTTCTCTATCTAGATCTCTAATGATTGCAGCCAAGATAACCATCTGCTGATCAGTAATTCCTGCCTGAACATACTTCCAGATATATGGGGACTCGCTTCCAAGGAAATGGCGATTCATAAACACGAAGATATGTGAAGCCAACGATATATACTGGGGAAAAGAAGAACAAGAAAAAACATATATTATTAAGTGATAAATAAAATAATCACATATACGCTATACTACCATGCATTATGTGAAATAGTATATTCATCCCAATCTACAATAATACTGTTTTGCAACAGACTCTGTTCATTTTACCACGTACTTCCAGATTCTATAGTATTTTTATACCCTTGATGAAAATGAAATATGTTAGAAGGTATGCACAGCGATTGAAATTACATGTATGGCACTCTTAGTACATATGTCTCTCATATATTTAGCACGTGCAACACGAAAAACGCATTTTTTAAAAATATACAAGTTTTATACTTTTCTTTCTGTAAGGAGCTCTCGCGTTGTGAAAAAAGTAAAGACACTTTTCATTGCCTGTACTGCACATGGGCAACGCCCTAGCCGAGCTGGTCTACCGGTTCCCGTAAGATCACCGAAGTCAAGCAGCTCTGGGTCTGGTCACGTGTATATATATATATATATATACATACTCTCTCCCCCCCCCCCATCATCCGTTCTATGGAAAAGTGTTATACCTCTTCTCAGGTAAAAGTTTTTTACTACCACGAAGCCACACAAATATGCCGGTGTAAGGTTGGTGTTATCACTAAGAAATCCTCTGACGAATACATACAATGAACAACAGGGTTAAGTCCAATATATTTCTCCTTAATAATATATAGATTATGTGGAACTCAAGTGCCTCTCTCTCTACTTTTCAGTGACGTGACACTACATTCTGACAGTACTTCACATGAATTTCAGGATCTTGGCACCACCTTAATACTCTACAGATAAAGAATATCTATAACTAACAATATTGTACGGCGTAGATGAGACTACGAAAAAGGTACGTTAGTGTGTTGGTACTACGCTTCATCTAAGCCTAATTCAAGATAAAAAATATCAAAATAAGGAGAATGAATTATCTGAAATAAAACAAAGAAAAGCACACTCACTCTGGAAATATATAATTAGGCGCTTGTACTTTAATTACTACAGCTCATGTAAAACGTACATGTGGTGACGTCGACAGAGTCCGCTTTACAGTAAACTACTGCTCCTAGTGAAGAGGTAAGGTCAAGCGTTTGTACCGAGCCCCGTAGCTCAGTGGTAGAGCGTTGGCCTAACATTCGGGAGGTCGTGAATTCAACCCCAGCGGTCCTATCTAAGGTTTTCCTCAGTCACACCAGGCAAATACCGGTAGCACCTTCAACTTAGGTCCTGGCCGACACCTTCCCGCATACTTTACCCTCCCCTATCCCGGCCTGAGCCTTAGATTCCTAAAGACCATACATAAATAAAAATTAAATTCGAACGTTTGTTTTCACGCAAGAAGCGATGGTGTTGCCATGACCTGTTTTGTGTCGAAATGTAAGCATGTTTGGATGCAAAACAATGTTTCAATTCGGGCTATCCTGCTTTGTCTGTGTAACATCTCTACTTTTTTCTTTTTCCTGGAGTTTTGTATAATATGGCGAAACTGCCGAGTTCTTGTCCTAAAGGTATGTTGTCACGGGGATAGTTTACGAGCCGCTAGTTTACGCGACAACATAAGCAACAGCCATCAGCGAGTTGTTACTACGACTATAAACAATAAATCTAAAATACGCGGAAACAAGAAACAAACATTCAAAATGTAATAAAAACTTAAATATTTCACTCGAGACAAGTCAGTGACTAGCATTTTACCGCGTTAAGGGGGAAAACTTCCCTTTTGTAAAATGTGTTGTCTCTTCTCTGAAGAAACTACTTCCTTTAATAGAAAGTAAAGTCAGAAACTAGTCTTATTCCATCACCTAAGACCATAGGTGTACATTTGGACCCGA
Organism: Lepisma saccharinum; assembly: GCA_022664845.1. Classification (NCBI taxonomy): domain Eukaryota; kingdom Metazoa; phylum Arthropoda; class Insecta; order Zygentoma; family Lepismatidae; genus Lepisma; species Lepisma saccharinum. The sequence continues at coordinate 38,283 of JAGDQP010010750.1, forward strand.
CCTCGCGATCTCACTTCGACCTCGACCTCGCGGTTTGAGGTCGAATAATTTTTAAAAAAGTACGATATATATAGGTTGCTATGAGAAAACAAAAAAATATAACGCATAATCTCTACTTTGAACCAAAAACCATTCATTAGCAAGCAATGACGGGGTGCCTAGCACAGAATGAACTTCTAGTGAAGAGCCTATTGTACTCTCAAAATATTCCAGCTACAATATCATAGAAAAGCATTTACCTAATTTAAAAACGATTCATGAGTCGAAGCAAAATTTCAACCAAAACAAGTATTACAGTCTTACCCCATGTGGTTCTCCCTTCTCTGGAACAATACTGTTGGAATCAACGGTTTGTTGTTGTGGTGACTTTGAATTTGCATCCTGTGACTCGGTGGTAGTTTGTGTTGTTGGTGCGGGAGCTGGACTACTCTCGCTCGGTGCTATCGTTTCCTCAAACCATAACCCAAGAATAGGTTCACTATCATCATCTACAAGTAGAAATTGCGGTTAACTCACTCAAAACGAAGCAAAACAGTTTTATAAATACTTATTACCAATCAAATCAAATCTATCGGAAACTACTACAATGACCTACATTTAACAAAGCACAGGCCAATGAATGTAAAAACCTAATACAATGACATTCTTGTTGTGTTTATTAAGCTTGACTATTCGCTTATTTAGTCATTTAACTCACGTATAATATGTACGTTTAAAATGATATTGGAATGAAGCTACACGTTTTGGTTGTCTTTAAGAATGTGGAATTTTCATTACCTTTAAAATACCTGGAAAGTATCCCTACCTAGCATTAGTTTTAAATTTGAATCAGAATGCCCAACTTAAGCGATTTCAACAATGAACCAAAAATAAAATAAAAAATTGCCACGGGCAGAACTCGTAAAATGGTTCTGGGCTTTCTTCTTTGAAAGTTGAACTCTCGAGCCTTCAATTTGTAGGAATAGCACTGCAATTTCGTTCAACGAAAAAAAAAAAAAAAAAAAACATTAGACATATACAGATGTAGTGGTGCCATCTATCACTGAGAAAGTTGCTTTACACTAACCTTAAATATGACAATGCGTGCGACCCACTGTGCGCAGATTCTAAATGGCTTGCTTATATTTTTAAACCATTCAGGACACTTCTAACTGCTCTCTCTATAAAAATCAAACGTGGCAATGGCGATTGGGTGGCTTGACTTTTGGTACAGGCTTCCATAAAGCTCACAACACTACTTATTTACCTTAACTTCATTTATTATTGTAAGCCAATGAATTTGACACAACGCACGGTATATTTCGGCAGCACTGAGACCTTTTTGTTACGAAAGTGAATCACAAACCGGACTTTACAACTGGCGTGATTTTTACTTTCGCAGCCCTGATTACTCACTGTCGCGGTTAGGCAAACAAGATTTCAGATTCTGTGTAAAATTTTAGTAGGATGACTGCTTTAACCTGCAGCTGATATCCGAAGATCCACTACGTAAAGACCACCACACTTAAATCTAAAAAACGTACATAGAAATTCAAATAGTCCGCTCCCACAGAAAGCCTCACACCACAACAGAGTACTGACTACTGAGATTAGAGTCAGAAGTAGGAGCATGGTAGGACCGCTGCACCTTGGGGTTGAGGTTCCTTGATGTTGTTGGAGCGACATTTAGATGATTTGCATTTACTGTATATTCTACAATGCAATCCACTAACAAACATAACTAATGTCAACACATTAACAACACTTTGTACTGCTTCATGAAGTCGAAATATTGACAGAGATGAAGAAACAATTTCCTTTTTTCTTTTCCTATAGACAAAGATAACCCGGATCTAAATCCATTATGAACGGTCGTTGACCCGGTAGATAGTTCCCCCTGCCGACCACCAGGTGTCACTAGTATGCAATTATCGCTCTTAGTTCAAACTATTGTCGCTTATGCGAGCTGGCAATCCTATACTACCCTAATCCTTGGCTTCGCTAAGAAAGTACCCTACGAGGGGCTTACCGAGCCGCCGTAGCTCAGCGGTAGAGCGTTGGCATAGCATTCGGGAAGTCGTGGGTTCGATCCCAGCGGCAGACCATCCGGACAGGTTTTTCCTGTCACAACATGCAAATGCCGGGATGGCACCTTTAACATAGGCCCTGGCCGACACTTTCCCGAATCCTTTCTCCTCCCCTAACCCGGCCTGAGCCTTAGATGCCTAAAGGTAATAAATAAAAATTCAATTCTAGAGAAGCTTCAAAAGTCGACTATAGGTAGTGGTAATTAAGAATGGTTCTTCTGTTGTTTTTTTTCATTAAGTATTAGCCAAGTTGGTGTCATGGCTAATGCCCACTGAGAGGGTTACGCCCTCTATTGGGGATCTGCTGAAACTTAAGTTCTATATATCTGACATTAAACTTATAATTCTTCACTGAAAAGTTGCTACTACTATTTTTAAATCAAAACAGTATTCATATATTATTAACCACATCAATAAAATGGAAACAGAATCTTTACTATCCTCGTCTAACTGGTTTCAATAACCAGTATTCCAAGATAGTTACTACCCTGCCATCTATCGAGCTACTTTTCGACATCAGAAATCAGCATATAAAAATTGCTTAATACTGCTAAACAGTTATAAAATAACATTATGAACCTTTTTCTCTCTTCAAAAACTCATAGGATAACCTATAACAACTGGCCGAACGCACCCCAATAAAGGAGTAGTGAACATGAGCGATCCGACCCACTGTTGCCAGTCTCTTTTCATTTGCAACTGGCCCTTTCTTATGAAAGGTGCCTCGTACAAGAGATGTCAACCGCTTCTAAACGTCCTAACCCATGTCCTTACCTACCTATTTGATGCTAAACTCATTTGACTGAAAGAACTAAGTTAGTACTAGGATAGATATACTATAACCAGAACTTCGTGTACAATCCAGGACACAATCAGTATGAACATAAAAAAAAAAAAAGACGTAGTAGTAGTTCCTCTATTATTAAAGGATTACATAAACGGATTGGAAATTCCAAAATTGTACCCAATAACTGTACAGAAATTTGATTACCATCTTCTGCCGAGCTCTCATCTGAACAACTGAAATCATCTTCGTAGTATGTCGTGGAATCTGAGGTGCTGAATGTGTCTCCTTCCGGTGGATGTTTCTGTATGCGTTTTAAGGTGCATGCCTACGAAAAGAAGAGATTCACTTTAGGTCACAGTCTTATTAACCAATAAATATACAAAATAACGTGTTTTTGTTTTTTTTTAACTTAAAATTTTATGCTTTGAATTCGACATAAAACTGTATTCATAACCTCCTCATACTTTTACATTAAACATAAAAAAATATATGTATCTACATATATCGTGATTTTTAGGTTATTCAAGATGAGTCTGAGGTTGTTCAAGTATTATGTAAGGGCTTAAACTTTGTTTACGCAAGATTCGCTTAAAACGTATTAGTAAAACTTATTTAAATAACGTCTGGTGTCATGTGCAGTACTCCTCTCTTTTAAACGAAGTAAAAACTTCCACGATCCGATGTTAGAAACACACAATGTTTCGACTACGTCTGTAGCCATTATGAAGTATAGTGTTAACAGAATGATACAGATGTAGTCAAAACGTTGTGTTGTGCGTTAAAAATATGTATTTAATACACGAATGAAATTATCTAACATCGGGCCGTCAAAGTTTGATTTTTGTTTAAAGGATATTCGTAAAGATTTAAAGAGTTTTTTCGAATTACGAAATAACGATAAATTCTACAATGAGTCTTAGGTAAGCGCAAGGGGTTTAAAATTACTAAAAAATGAGCTTAAGTAATACTTGAACGTATATGATCGTTTTAGAAAAAAAGACTGGATGTATGTTAGTAACAGTTGAGAACAGTTCTTAACTCATTATAAACATACTTCATACTTTTCTTGTTTATATGCTTTCCTTCTTCCACACTTTGCAATGCGAGTACTGGGCAATATGGGTAATTACTGTGATAGAAATTGATTACTGTGTCAGCTAGCAGACAAGAAAATGGAGAGAACAACGGAGATTTTATTAACAAGAGTGTATTGCATAAATACTACCTTGCCTCACTGTTGGCCACAATTACACAAATGGTCGTCCTCGTTTAGAACAGCGGGGCCCATACTTACAACACAAATGACGCTGGGACCACCTCAGTTTTTTAAAACACGTTTAGAGAACAGTTACACATAATGCACGTCCCTTACTTGATCGGAGTTATCATTACTGTGGCTTTTTGTGTTGTTCACTATGAAAGATAAACATGGGCAGACAAGATGCTTATTGTGCTTTGTTTAAAGCTGTTACTTGTTGACTAAAACTAGCTACGAGTATTGTGAAGAGCTTAGCGACTAGAGTTAAAATGTTTTGACACTAGGGTCTCGACAAGCACTACGAGACAAGAGGCTTATGCCAGAGATACACGAGATCTTGACACAAGAGACTGGGCATTAATTTGGAAAGTTTATGTATATTATTTTGTATTTAGGACACGATTTTATTATAATTTGCTGTAGGCGCCACACCAGTTTATGTCACTATATTAAGCTGTTCTTTTATTTTATCTTGGTCACCGTAGGTCATCCTAACTTAAAGCACAAGTTTATTTTTTTTTTATAATGAGATTGGTCCCTATTTACTTTGGTCAATCAAATGATATGACATTATAGAGAAGAGGAAAGAACGTTGATTAGGACATTATTCATTCAGAATTCCTACACTGAAGTCTGCGGGAAAAAAAAAAACGAAAATCAAAACAGTACTAAAGACCAAATAATCGCACGGAAAACCTGAGCATGTTTTAAAAAGCCTACCAGATTCGGCAAATCACTAATGTTGAATCACTGGATCGGCTAAGTAAGTGGCAGCAACATGGCCTTGCCGTAGAACATCGGGAGTGACTTTTCACGCTACGTAAAAGACAAGTAACATCAACCAACGCTGCAAACCTGTATGGCAATTATCGGATTCTACAATATCTCGGATTCATGTACGATTTTTGTTTATTAGCCATCCTTGACTGTACATACATTGATAAGAGTTGTTAAGATACAATGCACGAACAAAAGCACGTTAACATTTAGAAACAAGAAACATATTGGATTAGAATATGAGCAAATATACATGAAAACAGAATACGAACATTTAGATATTACAGATTCATTATGTTCACAGGATTTAAATTTAATAACACTGGATACACGTTTACTGTAATTTACTTCAATACGCACGTAAAAGTAATTACAAACATAGTTTGCCACACAGAGAGGGGGAAGTTGACAGTACATTTGGGGACACATCATTTGGCAAGTTTAACTTTATAAAAGTAATTAATGAACTTAAAAGTTAAAATTTAAATCTCAATGCAAAATCCAAAGACATGGATGAAAATTAAAATCTGATGAAACGCTAGAATGTTGTAGTTAAAATTTAAAATATGGAAAAAGAGTATTATTATTGTTTCCAAGACAAACAAAATATGTTTTTAACTGATGTTCAGTAATTTTAACACTTCTATTATAGCTTACTTTATGTTATGAGTTTTAGAAATCTAATTTGCGTGGAAGTGTGTCAAAAGAGCGTAATTAGTGTATAGCTAAATGTAAGTAATCAGACTTAGGAAAATAACATTAAGTGATGTTCAAATGATTTTCTTTAGTGGATGCTGGTTTGTTAGTGAAGGCTTTAAATACTTGTTTCATATATTCTACGTATGATGGTTCATATATCAAATAAACGTAATCTCCTGCTCTACACAGTAAGACCAACATACTGGATTAAAATATGCATGCTTGAAAGCTGTATTTTAGCTTAAATAGTTGAAAAGCATATCGGTATACGATGTCCAACGAAAATTTAAAATTCTCAGGAACCAACTTTCGCGAGTAGATTTATTATTATTATTTTGGAACCCCATATTTTTATTTTAAAAAATCGCAACCTCCTGGTTGGATGAGTGGTTACCCTTGTGCATGTGATCCAGGATTCAAACCCGGTGGGGTCTATTGAACGAAGTGGACTGAAATCCACTTCCCAACGCATGTACGTTCCGTCCTTGAAAACTAACAAGCTCGTTTAGGGAGTTAGTTAAAAAACTTAACGGGAAAAAATACTTTTTTTTTTTTATTAAATTTGTTCAACAAGTAATATCCGTACTTGGCAAGTCTCCGCCATATATAAGTTAATCAGGGAACTGTTTCTGGTAAAGTTGTTCAATGACTACTCGTCACATCAGGCCATTAACTTAATGTAATCCCAAATTCAAACCCAATCCAAGATGTCGGAAGAATTTGTACGTCAAATGTTGCTACCGTCATAAATTATACAAAATAGATTTCCATTACTTACTTTTCGATAGCTGATGGTCGCAAGATAGAAGAGCAGTTGATTAAGTGGTGCCGCACCCAGGAACTTGGACGCTCTTTGCAAGGCTGAGTAATGTCCGAGTATGTCGAGACTAGCAGGTTCTCCAGATCCGGTACTGTCTAGATCTTGGGCCCTCAAATCTTGTGACACCTCCACTTGTAAATCATCTAAAAGTGCTGACATCATGGTTAAAGCTTGGGAGGCTAATGCAACAGACAGAACTCCGAAACCTTGTTGACTGGAAAAAGCAAAGGAACTACAATTAATCTGACCCTCATTAAAAGTGTACTTTTGTCTATTCTTACTAAAGTAAACATACAAAGAACTAAGCATTGAGAATGTGCTCACGTATTGCAGGAATAGATTAGTAGTACGGATGTCTAGTTTACATCGTAAGCACTATTTAAACGGAAATACGAAAAACGACTGTGACAGAGACTATCATAGCTGAAAGTACAAACTTAGCCTCACTTGCTTCCTGCATGCAAAATGTATTAATATTGCTAACATCTTTCGTTAGTTAATACCTAGAAGCAGACCTGCTCTACTGAATTGAAACTGAAAATTTCTTTGTGGCCTTTCGGTAGAGATAAAGATAAAATTAATTTTATGGGCGGTAACAGCACTATGGATTACGCCCTTCCCGATACTGGGGAAGCACCTTATCTTTGTCACGTCATAAATTAGCTGTTAATTCGATCAATTATTAATATCATAAAAAAGCTGAAGGTGTAAAAGGTCTTCAGAAACTGTTTACTGGTGTAAATGGCCACTGTAACAATTAATAAAAACTTAAGATATATATACAGTCTTTAGCAGAACAACTTAAAAACCTGAAAGCTGTAAATGGGCCTTCACAAAATAAAACAATAAGACAACATAAAATTGAACAGCTAAAGGGCATAATCATCTCATATATTCGAAAGTATGCCTCTCGAATATACATAAAAACTTTCTGCAACATATCTGGTTCATTCCCTAGCAATGAAGCCATATGATTGCGGCTGTCATAACGTTGTCTGAGATAATTATATCCTGGACAATCTAAAAGATCGTGACGAATACTTAAAACGGCATTGCAATTATTACAATGCGGTGGATCCAAACGTCACAAGAGATATCCATGTGTCAGGCGATTTATCGCCTTTAGGCATGTCAGGTTCAGACCGGGATAGGGGAGGGGAAAGGATGTGATGTACGTGAAGATGTCCACCAGGACGGGAAGGGTGTAAGCCATAGTGCTGTTACCGCCCATAAAACTCATTTTATCTTTACGTCCAGCAGGGTCTAAGTTGAAGGTACCATCCCGGCATTTGCCTGATGTGACTAAGGAAAAACCTAAGTCATTATGGCCGGCTGCTGGGATTGAACCCACGACCTCCCGAACGCTAAGCCACCGCTCTACCAATGAGCCACGACGGCTCACCTCCTTTCTTGTGCAAGTTAATCAATAGGGTTCTTGTGTGTGACAGCTCATGCAACGTAACAAACAAAAGGAAAGAATTGGCAACTGAAGTGTGTCAGGATGTGTCAAGATGGCGGGGCATGAGCAGGGTTTAAGTCCGTACTGACTACTTAGTTCTATTAGTCCTTAGGTAGTAACTGAGATTTGTGATCTTAGGACCTTCACTTATAGACCACAAGCGCTGAATTCAATGTGTAATTCCGGGCTGAACGATTACAACAATAGATTTCTCACGTCTGAGGGCAAGGGTGAACACATCTTTTAAAAGCAGGAATACAGGGAACAGACATTTATGTTTCGAAACTGCAACGAAAACCGTTAGTCAAAACAGCGGGCACTAATGTCCCTAATGTAATTCGTACTCAGCAACTTAACTACTACATTACATCAGCTGGCTGATACAGTGCACATAAAAATACACAAAGCAAGGTCAACTTTCAAACCTATTTTTAAGATGGAGAACTTAATGTTATGTATGGCCTTAAAATAGCTTTTGGTTCAGGTCGGAATATGGTAGGAAAAATGAGGTAAGAAGTCGACCAGGACCGAGTTTCAAGATACTATCCTGACATTACCCTGATGTGACTGAGGAAAACACCTTGGAAAACCCTCCGCTAGCATAGCCAGTCTCTGGATTCGCAGCCAGGACCTTCCAAATGCGTACCAACTGAGCTACGTTCGCTCGGTTTCAGCGGAGAGAAAATGATCAGAAAGATGTGTTGAAAATAGGTGTACGATGTTGCTTATTTTAAAGACACACTACTAAATGAGATCGCTACAAAATCACTACTAAATGACATAGGATCTTACACTTTCATGAGGTTAACACGTCCTGAACTTTCCCGTGCTTTGCTTGGCGATTTTCCTTTGTCTTCTTTGGTTTTCTCTGAAGCAATGAAACTTGAAGCAGAAAGTTGAGTTTGCAATCCAGTTATTAGCACCCATACTCCCATCAACAAGTGGTTTTGAAGGATCTAGAACAAACAAAAGAAAAGCATAAAGTATTCAAGGTGGCATACGTGAATTAGTACATAAGCAAAAGTACTACTACAATATACAAGATGTGCCATGATTAAAGAAGATACGACTCTTGGTTAACGATAAAACAGTTGTAATTTTGAATTTCATTTTACTCCTTAATGTCATTATTTTTATATTGGTAGCTACGGCCTGAACCTGTCTCGTTAAGTGATGTCCCTCGGTGAGCACGTCAACGAAAGGATGAGGAACGTAGCGTGCACGACCTCTATTGTAGGTATAATTTCAACATGAACTTGTGAGCTCAGTTCAAATCTGCATTGCCTCATCACTACTAACCCATAGAAAAAAAGCATGTCATAAAAATAAAGCAACCTGGAACGTAATATTTGTACAGGTCCTTACATCTCTAACAATTCAATTTCCTGATTCCAGGTTCAAATTCGGTGTGGGAATCCATTGAAAGAAGAGGTTTGGAGCCCACTTCAATAAAACAGTACAGGTCACATCCTTAGAAGCACACAAGCTCGTTTAGGACATTTTCTTCGGGTGGATGGTAAGAAACTGCCATATATATATATATATATATATATATATATTCTATAAAATTAGAAACAAAGAATGAAGTTTACGTAGGTCATGTGAAAAGAATTAACAACTTACTGTACAATATTTCGTACAGTCCACTGCACTTAACAGGCGGCTAAAAGATAACATTCTGTTCACACTTTCTCTGTGAGAAATCTAGCCTGGCAACGCTGTTCATGGGGAGTGACACTTGGAGATGGGTTTTACCTCTCTCTGTCTACCTCACTTTGGCATGTCCAACGAAAAAGAACGAGGTCGAAAATGTCCAGAAAGAAATTGATAACTTGACTACAACAGGAAACTCTGAAATTTAAAATGCGCGATCTCACTGTCAGTGATTCCTTACTTAAAGAATGAGTACTGATTTTCCATTTTTCCCCAGTATTGTAAAATTTTTCTGGACATTTTTCACCTCGTTCTTTTTCGTCAAAAATGACGAAGTGAGGTAGACAGAGGTAAATCACATCTCCCAGCGTCACTCCGCATCAACAGTGTTGTCAGAGTACATTCTAATATTTTTAAAAAAAACTATACTTTCAGAATATACCACTAATGACCCTGTATAAAGCTTCTAGGCTTTCAGATTGGGAGTTAATTTGTCATGATCAATGAGCAACCGTGCAGCCTCTCTACTGACATTCAGAAACGTTGCAACCAGTTAAATAAATGGGTTTTGTGCGGAAATATACACAGTTTCTTAAAAAAATATTCTTCCGACTCTGGCAACATTTTTTTTCTTTCTGCCGTGGCTGAATGATGATTGATGTTACGTTTGTTAATATCCTGAACATTTTTCAATACGCAGGGATATATTTCAGCGCAAGAACGATGTCTCTGTGTATTTTAGTTTAATACTAAAATGCTTTGAAAGAGCGGGTTACTTTAGCTTTTGAGTTGAATTTGCATTTTATTTATGGCTTTAGACATCTACGGCTCAGGCCTGGATAGGAGAGAGGAAAGGATTCGGAAGGTATCGGCCAGGGCCTATTGAAGGTCATTTTGCCTAGTGTGACTGACGATAAACCACAGTCACGATGGTCGGACGCTGTGATCGAACCCACGATCTCCCGAATGCTACGCCAACGCTCCACCGCTGAGCTACGGCGGTTCGGTATTAGCTTTTGGGACCCTCTGAATAAAACAAACTGATTCTGTACGACACGCTTTCGAACTTAGGTTGTTACTCGTATATTTCCTACCGACCGCAGTGGTTAGGTCGTCTAATGCGTCCGCAAGATTCTGGGTTCGAGTCTTGACTGAGGTATGTGTGTTTGTGGATTTTAAAAATGTAACAACGTAAGGGTCGAGACGGGCCCATGTCATTAGTTAATAAAATTGATTACCTTGATTCTTGAAGTCAGTCTTCCCAGAACAAAGAATAGACTCATTAATGATTATAACTACGAACGTTCTCGCAAATCTATCCATTCGCTTATAATTGTACGATGGGAAGGTAAATTCAAGTAATATGCACATGTATATGCGACTACAGCCATTATCAAAATGAAACTTAAGAGGTTGTTTGGCCAGTTCAATGACAAAGGTGTGCTGTAGTGGCGGAGGGTGTTACAATATATGCAACGAGAAGGACGCTTATCCGTTCGGAATCTGAACGTATGTGAGTAAAAGGTAAACATGATAGTAATGCTAAAATATTTTTTAAAAGTGTGGTTTTATTAAAGTGTGTGTATTCATTGCTATACAGAATCCTGTATTGAAAAACACATATTTATTATTTTAACCTCTGTAATATGGGTATCCAAATTTTACCTTTCTGTCAATAATTTAAATTAAACGCTGATTGCTTTTTTGTGCATAAAAGTCACTTGCACAGACAATTCTTTCTTTGTGTCCTTCAGTTCAGCGTAATCCTGTTGCATCAGCAATTTTATGTACGGTAACCTTGAGACGAAATGGAAGTCCATATATTGGATTAGAATTGTTAGCATCGCGTATATGTTAATTTATCCTAACTTAGATTTCTCATAGTAGATATTAATCCTCTCGAGTGATCATTACTGTTTAGTTTAAGTTCTTTACATTCAAGGATCTGGTTTCGAGAATCAAGGTTACGTAATGTTACGTTCCTTTGCAAGCTAGATATACATTTACAACAGGGAGAGATTTTGCTTACATCCTGCCTGTTATATGGACAACAAGAAAGCTTTCCTGCCAGCTAACAGTGATGGGGAAACCTATTACTGCCAGCCCAGCCGGTGTAGTTGTTTTATTTAGGACGGAGTCCATGATATGGCGCTGCGCACCAGTCAACTCTACAGTGCAGCCTTTTTATAACGAATTTCAAGGACCAACAAAATTAGTTCTTTATATCCGAACTTCGTTATAAACACTTACGTATTTTTCCCTCGTCAAACCGTCTATAATTTTCATCTTTGCCTCTAGAGATATGGCTTTCCTTTTGTTAGTCAGCGATGCACAAACACGAGTTAAAATTCAACTTGTTAGTCAGCGATGCACAAACACGAGTTAAAATTCAACTTGTGGCGTGTAAATTCTTACAACTACCTACCAGCTTACAATAACCGACAGCACCTCACTCTACTTCTAACACAATGAGCTCCGCTGAAAACCGGAATTTATTTTTACCCTGGCTGTCATCTAAGTGGGAAAAGGAGTGAGTCATGCCTGGCTTGCACAGCGAGATAAGATGAAATTCCGTTGTGGGAAAAGACAATGCGATTTTAAAAGTGTTGAATTTTTAATGTTTGGACAGAAGCCAAATGAGGAATGTATGAGAACAGCTGTGAAAACCAGTTTTGCGGAACCTGGGTAATGCACCACCAGAAGCAAAAAGGGGGTGGCGGTGGAACTGACTTGCATACTTAGCTTGCAGCTGTGAACAAAATAAAGTTGATTTCCTCTGCTCTTCTCCACTCGCCCTGTTAGAAAACAAAGGGGAAGGGATGTTCACGGCCTTCAATCTTTTGAACTTTTTTCTTTTACATGTAAACAATAGCCACGAAAAAGCGGAAGATCAATACGTCCGAAACATGAACCCATTCTGAAAACTTCGCTACACGCAGTCTTGACGGGAAATATAATTCGTAATACGACGTCATTCCTTCCATGTTTTAAATAGGCAGGGTGACGAAGATCTCATTTATGTTCGCAATAACCAATGATTCGCTATATCCGAGTTGCGCTGCACTGTATATAGTGGAACTGAATGTTATTAAAAAGACAGTTGTACCAAAATGTATGTGCCATGTTTTAATAAGAGAAATAATGTAAATGAGTTTTGTAACAGAAGTATGGATGTAAAGGTATATGTCTTGTAACAGTTTATTAACTGCTGAACCATGTATAGCGCAGCAGTGGTAGTAACTGTAGAACGAATTTGGAACAATTGGTTGTATATGTAAATTGATGCCCCAAAGTTAATAAAGAACTTTGTTTTTGATATCTTAACGCTGAGTGTTCTCAGTAAGTACCTGGCAGAGGAAAACTCCCGTCCTCCCACAAGCTTGGCGGAGATTGGAAGATCTCCCACCTGGTGGAAATTTGGTGGATGAAACTACCTTCCTCCCACAAGCTTGGTGGAGAATGCACTGCCAGCAATCTCCCACACAAGTATAACACTTAGCAGAGGGACTGCACTCTCTCACGCCGGACTGGTGGAGGTTTCAAAGGCCTCCCACTGGGTGAATATTAGAGGAGGTATTTTGGTGTACCTCCTACACGGCGCAAGCTCAAGTATGATCCCTGCAGTTGCGCGAACCTGCTATCGAGGAGTAACGAAGGGTCGCGGCCTGGAAGTAGGTGAAGTATTAGGTCACTACACAAGTACGGTCGGTTCCCGGTCCCGTTATACATTGATTGGGAAAATTCCCCAAGAATACAAAATTTTCAAAATTGTGTGTGTCTCGTTTCATCAAAAATTAACAAAAATCTTAGCACTTCATCTTAAATTTCTTTACTATGTTTATTGGATTGATTGAATTTTTATTAACATCCTAAACGAGCTGGTAAGCTTCTAACGGGACCTACAGTTTTTGGTCAAATGGGCTCCGAACCACTCCGTTCAATGGACAACGACGATGTTAACTGGAGTACGACCATCGTAAAAATAAAAGCCACAGACGTAATCTCTCAAATTTGTGCTGGACCACAAACGAGTTATTTAACGCTGCCTCTGTTCTTAATTCAAGGTACTATTTTGCATGCGTGTGGTGAGATAAAGGATAAACAAGAAAAATGACCAATTTTGATAATATTGTAGAAAGTTTAAAAGTAAAAATGTACTTACATGACCCCCTGCTCTTGTAGATGTTCTGATAACATTTGACACTAACGTAAAAAGTTCGAGAGATTTTTCTACGATGTTTATAGCGTAGTTATCCACCTCGTCTTCTCGCACATTGCCCTTCGGAGAGACAGCCGATGTAATTCCCAGAATACTACTCGCCGTTGCATTCGACACTGCACAGTACAAACATGCCATTGTAATAATACTAAGTTTCTCCAGCTTTTCGGGTGTCAAAGGCTCCAAGACGGGAAGGGATAATGCGTTCCATGTGATGCTTACATCATTCATCACGGATTGCAAACTGTAACGAAACAGAAATCAAAGTGGTAACACTTAATAATCCAGATTTCAATAGTTTCAAATAATCCATTAATGTATTTTATTAAGTCTCTTTTGTAGTCCTTGCTTTAACGTACATCACACACTTATACAATAAAATATATATATATATATATATATATAAACCTCTTAAAAGTTAGTTACATAGACAAATACATACTTAAACACAGTTATTAAGAAATAAACATGTATATTTAAAGAAGTGTCGAATCATGACCAGGAGATGATCTAACGTCTGTGGACCGAAAAACTTCGTGAAAAAATTACAAAAAAAAAACTTACGCGAGAACCATAAAATAGACGTAAGTAAAATACATGTTGCTTTTATAATTTGAGCTCTCCGGGCCCTAACATGGAATTACTTAGATTAATCCCATTAACGTTTGAATGGTACCATCATAACATTATTTAAGAATTTTATACACTGGATAAAGGCACATGGGCAAATAAAATATAAAATTTGAATAAATAATTAGTATTCACGTTACTGAAAACGTCGCACTACATAAATGAAAGCATTTAAAATATTTCGAGGTTTTAGGCTCATTCTCAATTTTGTAACGAAGAACACATGGTAAGTTTGAAAAAGTTACGATGACAATGGGTGTTCTGCCAGAAGGTCCCTTGGCAAGGTGAACCGATGGTGGTTTGCCATTGCCTTCCATCAACTGAAGATGACATCCTAATGATGCGACCTGTATTTTAACGTGACTTCGAACCACTTGCGTCTCCACCGGGAATCGTACCAGGAATCCTTGATCACAAGGTAGCGAACGTTACCACTCAGCCACAACTGAGAGACACTTTGTAAAGGTTGTAAGAAGGGAAAAAAGTCCCAAACTGGCTAATGCATGCCCTCTTCAAACATGACGAACACTACATGCCGGACTATATCCCCATTCATTTCCATTAGCACTTCAAAACTATTCCAGGGCTTCACAGAGGTTTAAAGTTACAGGCCATCATGTTTTACACTTTGCTACAGCCATGGGAGAAGGTATGAGAAAAGAGGGCGGTAGTAAAGGGACAGGACTGCAGACATAACTCAAACTTCCAACGCTATACACATCTTAACCTGCACAATTTGTCGTATTTTCCCTGCAGGGAGACTCTTGAACCTCAAAATTCACAGCCACTGATACTTTTTCGTCACCAATAGTACTGATTCTGCGCTTTCCGCACACTCACAACTGCACAACACTTATTTCGATATGGGATTTCGAGTCACTGTGATACACATCCTATCTCCTCCGACAAGCACATCTTCCCGCCGGCTCTCAGGAGCTTTTATTATTATCCATGGCTTGAGACCAAAACTGAAGCCTGGCCTAAACCTGCACTAATCTCGGATTCTTTGTAACACATCCCCTTCCCCCAACATCCAACTGAGTAATACACTATACACACAGAAATAGGAGTAGTTAAATAGTAAAGCAGATGCTCGAAAAGCAGTAGATATCAGAGTTCGATTTTTCAGTCTATCCTGCCGCCATTTTTACATCTTTTATCTCGTATTAAGTACTCATGGACTTCTGTTTGTATCTATGAAAACGGAAGATCTAGATAAAAAATGCACTCCTTGTTTAGAATGTTAACAAAATGAACGTACTTTGTGATGTCTCGAAGAAGAAAATCAGTAACGAGTTCCGTTCTGAAAGCGAATACCTTATCTTGTAGCATTTCGAATTACAGAACCAAGGACAAAAGAACTTTAAACTACTAGAAAAGTTAATTAATTCGGATACTATAAAAACAGTGAAACTTTTGTGACATGTTTTGAGATACTAAGCCAACCTACCTTTGTCTCGCTGCAACTGCTTCTGCGTGTGTTGATGGCAAAGTAAAGCCCTTTTTGGCTACTGCATCTTTATACTTTACAATGTAACGACCCAGGTGTGGTAAATTTAAACACATATCAATCAATGTATCTCCCGCCTTTAGTGCTTGCAAACTAGTTACATTCTTCATTATAAACAGATTCTGGAATCAAAAAAATACAAAATTAATTGCACGTGAAAAAAAGGACATGAAAATGTGTAAATATATATACACACACACAAAAAAAATATTATTTCAACAGTACTGTAATTATACACTCTAAACTGTAATTTCATATTCAAATATCGACACACAAGCTTCAGTAATCTATGATTTTTTAAAAAAAATTAATTTGTAAGACCTTTAGGCAACTTTGATTAAGACCGGATGGATGATGGGATGAATAAAGAAAGTGGGAGGGAACGGAAATACCCCGAGAAAACCCATGCACATGGTATTTGTCCCCCACAAAGTCCACATGGCATGAGCAAGGATCGAAACGACGACCCCAAGAACCAGAGGTGAGCGCTATACCATTTAGAAACCGAGGACTTCAGTAATCTATGAATTCGTAAAACCGGTACACGGCATTACAACACATGTACGTGTGTGTGTGTATGCATATATATAATTAATAATAAATCACAGCTATATTCAATCCACTACTGAATGAGGCCTCTCCCCGGAGGGAGGAGATTGGTCTACTGCTCAATGTAAGGTAAATATATGATAAGTAAGGAAGATACTTACAGCGTATTTGTTCCGTAGAAAAATAAACACACACACGTACA
>JAGDQP010010751.1:604-54911 GCA_022664845.1 Lepisma saccharinum
GCTTATGTACTGAAGAATCTTGATTTTCGGCACAGCATTGGAGCATATCTTTTTAACATGTTGTGTAAGCGATAGTTTCGAATCAAGAGGTATGCCAAGATATTTCAATGTAGCACTTGTAGATATCTTATTGTTTCCTATCTGAAGGTCTCAGTCAATTACGGAACGTGTGCAGTTGTCAGTTGATAAGATTAATGCTTGTGTTTTTGCTGTGTTCACTTTTAGATTATTTACGTTGTACCAGTTAAGCACGCAGGGAATGTTTGTTTCAATAGTGTGAGTTAATTGATCTAAAGAATTAGAGTAGCAAAATAAGAGACAATCATCAGCATACAAGTAAACCTCCATATTTTTTCACAGATAGTGCAAGATCATTAATGAATAAGTTGAATAGTTTAGGTCCAAGGATTGATCCCTGTGGTACCCCAATTTGAATATCGGCACATTTGGAAATAGTATTACCAAGTTTCGTACTTATTACTATATTATGTAGGTAACTTTGAAACCATTTACATGCTTTCTTAGATAAAATGAACTGGCCATATAATTTGTTCAACAATAAATGAGGTTGCACGGTATCAAATGCTTTGCTGATATCTAAGGAAATTAAACCAATGTAGTTTTTTCCTTTAACGTCTAGTATGTCTCGCCACTTCGTGATTAATTCTAGTAGCAATAGTTCGGTGGAGCGGTTCCTGCGAAAACCATACTGTTTCTCGGTTATGAGATCGTTACATTCTGTACGTTCTTCTAACTGACTATCGACCACATTCTCAAGGACTCTACTAAGAGCTGGTGTTATAGAAATAGGCCTATAGTTGTTAATACTAGTGTGCGATCCTCCTTTGAATATGGGAGTGACCACCGCATGTTTCCAAGCGTCAGGAAATATACCAAACTGAAGAGAATGATTTATTTTGTCCGTTAGTGGTTCTGATATCCACGGTGCAAGAAGTCGTAATACACGATTATAAATACCATCAATTCCACAGCCTTTTTTAACATGAAGTCCTGTGAGTACTTTAAAAATAGTGTTAGCGGAGACAGGTTTAAATTCAAATCGCTGTGTCCGGGGGGAGTCATTATACATAATTGCCAAGTCATTGAACGTGATGTTATTGTTGCGCATCCGATTTCCATTTAATTCATTACATATGTTGGTCCCTATATTAACAAAGTAAGAATTAATGAAATTCACAATTTTCTCCTTATTTGTTATTATTTCATTATTTACTTCTATTGACGGGATATCAGTTCTCTTTTTCTCGCGCCCCGTGAGAAAGTCAAAGAGCCGATGTTGGTTGTTGGTAGTATACTGACCAGAATAAATTTGGTTCAAAATATACGTCCTTTTTGCTTGCTTTATTTCTTTTGTCACCCAGTTTCGAATCATTTTGTATTGATCCCATGAGCATGCACCCGTAGTCTTGGCCTGTTTAAATATTCTGTTTATGAAGGAAATAAGTTTGAGTAAGTAGTTGTTGATCCAAGGTCTGCTCGGATGTATTCGAAAAGTTTTTGTTGGAGCAAAGATATCAAGAGCATCACAAATCAAGCTTGCGAGGAAGACCTTTTTATTAATGTCCGATATGCTATTTGATTTGTAGAAAGGAAGATACGAAAAGTATTCTACAAATTTTTCTTCATTAAAATGCTTAAATGTGCACTTTGTTACGAGAACTCGTGGTGCTTTATTTCGTGTAGCATGCAATGTAGTGTATGTGAAAAAATGATCACTCAAATCATGCATAACAGTGGTTGTTTTTGTGTGCAAAGAGTCATTGTTTGTGTATATGATCAATTAAACTTTCTGTAGTATCAGTTATTCTGGGTGGCATAGTAACAAGTTGCTTGTAACCCATGGACTCCATTAGATCGAAAAAATTTGTATCTCTAATAGAGGGGTTGACAGAATTATAGTTAACGTCTCCAACTAAAATTGAGCAGTAGTTACTCGGAAGCGACTGAAGTATATATCCTAATGCTTTGTCAAACTCCGCCGTAGACTTTGGTCTTCGGTAAACGCAACCAATTAGTATAGGCTTTGTATTATTACAAATACGTACATTTACCCACAATCCTTCAATGTCGATATTGCTTATACTAAATACTAGGTTGCTAATTAAATTATCCTTAATATAGAGAATGACTCCCCCTCCCCTCTTAGAGAAATCACGGTCTAATCTGAACATCTTGAAACCATTTAATTTAACATGTTCGTCCGGAATTAAAAAACATACGAATTTCGTGTGAAGTCTTACATTACAGTTTCACTTACCATGGTTTCTTACATCGTCAAGACTGGTAAGCCTCACTACACCACTATTTGTCAATGCTAACAAAGTACCATCAGCTGTCCAGACGCGCTCGAAGAGTCCACACTTTCTTGCCTGACGAAATAGCTCAAGGTTTTTATGCGAGTGAGATTCTCTGTTATAGAGATCTGAGGGGCAGTGTTCTTGAGCCGCTTTTTGTTCTGAAGTACCTCTCGTCGTGTTTTATAAGAGACGAATCTGAAAATCAAAGGCCTACACTGTCCATTGCGTCTGACCGCTCCAAGTCTGTGGCATCTTTGTATTGCAGAAGGTTCAATCGGAACTTGCACGTTGTTGTGTAGTATGTCCAGAATTAATTTGTCACAGTTCTCATTTTCACTTTCCTTTACACCATGTACGATGAGATCTAGCCTCCTATCATACTGTTCTAAATCATTTATCTTCTTCTCGAGAGTTTTCATTGATGCTTGCATGCTCGACAGTTGATCATCGAACGCCTCCTTTGTCTTTTTTATGGCTTCTTCCACTACGGTGGAGATGACTTTAGTTACCGAATCTCTTATCATGTCCTGTACCTTCACGCTGGCGAAAGAGAGGGCAATTCTCTCGTCCAAGTCACTAAATTGTTCGTTTACTTCCTTTGAAATAGCACGCTGTACCACATCTATTTTTTTCCATTCATTATTGGTGATGCCCATGGTTAATTAGATTCACTAAATACACACAACACAAATAGGTTAGTTGCTTGCACTGATAATTTGCAACGATAAAAAGAAATTCACTGGACTTTGCAGCTTTAAGACACTTGAAAGCTCACATTCACAGTCACTTCATAATGGACACCCCTAGCAGAGAGCGGGAGAAAAGCACGTCCGTCCTCTGTGCGTCCACGAAAACGGATTGTCATAAACAGAAGCACCGGTAGGGAGCTTCATCTTTTTCACTCCGTAAATACTTTTGGTTGCAAGTTCATACATATAAAATCTTCTAGAGAAGAATTTACACAAGACTTAGAGGATGTACTGGAATGTATGCAAAAGACTGAATTAAGCAAGAAAACAGAACTAAAAATACCGGCAATAGGGATGGGATTATGAAGATACAACCCTGAAGATGTCCTAAAGAAGTTTAATCAATACAATATAAATAGTAATAACAATACTATTACTAAATGATAAGTACATAAATGATAAGAATTTATTTAAAAAGATCCTAAATTGTGAAGAGATGAACTTTAGTATATTCTACAGTTCAAAGAGTGATAACGTAAAAGAAATTCAAAATTTGGGTCAAAAAATATGCAAAATGAAAATGAATTACTGATAAACTTAACTAATACTGAAACCGATAATGACACTGATGGCGAGGAAGTAGACAGTTTACAAACTGATAAAAAAATAAAATCTCCTTCACAACTAAAGAGAGATCGGCGGGGACTGTTGAAATTCAGGATGAAAAGGAAAACTATACTTCAATGTGAAAAGCTGACAAATCTTGTACACTGACTCTTAAGAAGAGGAGTTGGAGTAGCTGGTTCTTAAGACTGCTGCCCAACGATAAATGAACAACTAAGCAGCAATCATGGACGCAGAAGGAAGATGTCAAAAAGCTGGAAGATTTTAATGAAGAAGTCCGAAATCAGGAGACACAGAATGAAGCAACCGTCAAGGAAGACTGCATGCCGGGCAGCGCGAGCGGATCCAGGGAACAACGAAGAGAGACAGACTGGACGTACAACATTGACGAAAACAGATACAAATTGGCAATATTAGAGGACCAGCAGATCCTGACCGTTGCCCTCAGGCATGTTGTTAGAAAACTTCATGATAACGGGGATAATGTAACGTTTCCCATTCCAGATGTTGTTGATCGAATAACACTCAAAAGACAATCTACCGACCGAGCCACAACTTCTGAGTTTGATAGATGAAGTCTTCGAACGACGGGACGAGGACCTCAATCTCAATGACGTGTATAACGATTTTGTGAGGGCACATGGCAGGGTGCTGCTAGATCTTAAGGAGTCCTGGCCGCACTGTTATGTGCATACTAAATTTCCAACTTAAATAAAGCCTGAGCAGTGCTCCGTGCTGCAGATAAATGCTCAACACTCCCGAATGGTCGGTGGGGAGATTAGGAAACTGTCTGAAGAGGAAAAAATTGATGTCATTTGCATACAAGAACCTTGTCTTGAAAGGAAAATTAACGAATATTCCTTCAAGTGCGCAAATTGTAGTTGGTAAAGAAAATCCAAAAGCAGCAATAATAAACTCGAACAAAAATTTTGAGATAATAGAAATTTCACAACTAACGGATGAATACACTGCATGTGCAGAACTGCTTACAAATTTTAGAAAATTTGTAATAGTAAGTATGTACTGCCAGTATAGATTTGAAATAGATCAATTTTTGAACAAATTGGACACAATAATTAACACCTATAGGAACCAAAATTTAATAATTACCATGGATGTGAACGCCAAAAACGCCTTTATGGTATAGCAATGTCAAAAACGATAGGGACAGAAGAAAGGGTGAAATGTTGGAAGACTTGGTCCTGGCCCAGAATCTGGTAGTACACAACAAAGAGGGACAACCGGCTATACAAATAGCGATCATAACGCAATCATATTTGAAATAGAAAAGGATAACGTAGCGCGGGGTGCTGCTGAGGACCAGGACTTTTTTTTAAGTATAGTGTAAAATAAAATAAACTGGGAGAAATTTAATAATAATAATTTAATCCTTTAAAAATATTGAACCGGAAATGTGGATGTCGATTGGATGCCGTCCAGGATTGAGGAAGTAACTAAAGAAGCAATTGCGGTCTCCTGTCCACCGCAGGCAGGAAGGAAAACGAATTTAACAGCTAAATTTTGGTGTGCCGAACTCGAAAGATTGAGGAGAATTACCAGAGCCAAACGGAAAAGTTACCAACAAGCACGTGACCCGGAGCTTAGAAGCCGTATTAGAACAATATCGACTATCAAACAACGAACACAAAAAAAACTTAATCTTAAAAAGAAGGAATCCTCTGAAGGTTTTGTCAACAGTTAAACTTAAATCAAATAAAATTTATGCTGAAACTTTTGATACACTAAAGACTTTCAGATACATCATTACCAGACATTCAAATACTTTGGATTTAAGTAATTATTTAAATAATTATAGTTATAGTAATTATAACTACTTACATGAAATTTCCCTATTTTCATAAAGAGAAAAATAATAGTTAACCATTTAGATTCCCCAGGAAATCCGTTGTCAGTGTTGCAATCCCATGCCAAAAATATATCTCATGAACCAAATGGTATCAAGGGACAGGAACCTTTGCGATTGTTAGTAGAATCGCCGCTCTAACTTGTTTAATTGTAGCTTACGACCAGGTGAGATGTAGAAAATCAACGTTTCCAAAGTTCAACATGGTATAATTTCCCCAGTTTGCAACAATGCATTATGTGCTTTTCATATGAAGTTTATAATCACCATAGGATACCAAATAATCAATAAACCGACGTAGAGCCATTTGAAAAAAAAAAAGTATTATACTAGGTTTGCAACACTGACAACCCTTTGACCACTGATTTTATCCCCTAATAATCAACAATATTCATACAAATTAACTCCCAACAACAAAATCTTAATATAATATGTCCTCTCTGGCTTATCGCGAAATATTAATTATATTTACCATTGTAATAAATCGATTTGGGGTTCCAGATCAGAAACGCTGTATCTTGAAAACGAAGCGGAATTCGACCCATGCTCAAAGGAACTTTTTGCTTATCATCTCAAAAAAATATTGGACCCACATCCCATTTGAAAAAAATATATACGTTTGTGTTGAGGTGGCAACACTGTGCATGTGACATCACTCCATTGCGCATGGAAGGCTGTCCCCCCTCAGTCGGTACATGCTTCACTGCACATATTTTGTATTTTCTTCTAGTGCTCTTCAATATTCCAGTGGTTTGATTAAAATGGGACATCCTGTATGTAAGACGGTAAAAAAGTAGAAAAAAAATGCTTATCTAGCAGAATACTGAGACAGGCGTACAAGAACTTCACAAACACAATAGAAAGGCGGCAACGTTTGGCAAAAGCGTTTTCACATGGTAGGAGAGAAAATGGACAGAGCGTACAGGTGCGGGACTTGTGTTAAGTATACGCGATTTTGCCAACTGATGCTAGAGCCGGAAAAGTGACTAGATGAGTACACAAAATGGAGAAGAAAGTGCGCAGGTTACTAGGAGTAGCAAAGGGGCTTCCTGAATGAATAAGAGGGTAAAGAATCAAAGAAGGGAAAATAATAATACTAGTACTACTACTACTATAATAATAAACATGAAGGGGAAAGGGAGATTAAAGAAACAATACTGAAAAATAGGATAAAAGTGGAACTAGAGACGGAACGAAGAAGAGGATGGAAGAAGAAACTGCGCTACAAGGAGTTACAGGCAGCTGAGGCCGGGTTCATGGTTGACGGAAAGGAAAGAGATGTACGTCTGCTCCCATCTCTTTCTAACCGTGGCAGGTAAGTCAGTGTTCAGGATTTTCAGGATGCTGACTCGAAAGATTTCGTCAAAGGTGCAGCCGTGATAAGAAGTGTGTTCTGGTATGGGTAGGTGCGGTATTTGTGATTTGGAGGAGTAACGATGGTTGTTGATGCGGGTTCTTCGATGAGTTTGGGTTTCGCCAAAGTAGAAGGCGGAACATAGGTTACGGAGTAGGAGATAAATGAGTTTGGAAGATATGCAACCACCAGAGTGTCGGAAAGAGTACGTCTTGTGAGTGACAAGATTTTTGAAGGTCAGACTGGGACAAAAAATAGGACAGGTTCTGTAGCGGTGTGTATTGCACTTGCCAGGTTTAGGGGTGGGATTGGTCCAGTTCTGGTAAGAATCGTGTTGAGATTCGGAGGTCTGTGGTAGACTATTTTGGGACACGACGGGAAAACTCTTTCAGTTTCAAGTGACGCAGTGGGTATGGGCTGCGCCAGTTTCAGGAGCTTTTAGACGGCCTGAAGGCTAGGGTGTTACTGGGTGAGAAGTTTGGGAGTGGAGGGAGCTTGCGAAGAGGTCGGCTGGAGTTAGGGTGATTTCTGGCATGGTCCAGTTGTTTGCGGATGAGGTGTTTGGGATATTCACGGTCAGTGAGAGATGTGGAGACGGTGCTCAATTAATTTTGGAGTAGGTCATCAGAGGCTGGAGCTCCGGACAGCAAGAGCGTATGGAAGAGAGCGTTTGGTATGGTATGGATGAGAACTGTTGAAATGGAGATACTGCATGCTGTTGGTAGGTTCGATGTGAACGCCTGTCTCAATTCGATTGTTGCTGAGCCAGACATCCACATCAAGGAAAGTTGTGTGTTCCCTTGAGAAGGACCAAGTGAATTTGACTGGAAAGGTGCAGTTGAAGTTTTGCAGAAATGTTTCCAGTGACTCTTGTCCGTGGGTCCAGGTTAAGAAAATATGGTCGCGATAGCGAAGCCAGGTGAAAGGTTTCGGAGGTATTGAGTCTCCAGGTGTCCCATGAAAAGATTGGTGTAGGAAGGGGCCATGCAAGAAGAGAGGAAAGAATTGTACTTACGTAGTATATTGACGAAGATCGCGTGCACAATTACACACTTAAGAATATGCACTATAAAGTCACTTAAAATTATTTTCGGCATCAGCCATCCCGAGTTGTAGATAAGATAAAAGTTCACTGAACACACGTGGGCAATTGGAAGAGATAGAAAAACAAAATGGCGGACGTCCACATAAAAAAAAAGATGACGTTCTGCGCGTGCGCAAATACTGATGGGAACCCGGTTTTGGAAATGGTGTTTTGTTTAAAATTAAGCTGGGTACAATAAATAATAATAAAAACTGAGACTCAGTAAGGGAAACGTAGTTAGGAAAGTGGAATAGAATATAGAAACCGCAGTCGGAGAAAGTGGGATATAGTATAGCAAACGCACCCGGAAAAAAAGTGAGATTTAGTATAGAAATGGAGTCAGAGAATGTGGAATATAGCATATGAAACGCAATGAAAAGGGAGTAGGTTGTTGAGTCAATCACAAAACGGTTCTAAATTAAGTCGAATGCGATAAGCATTTTTAAATTAGCGAGTTATATGACAGCCAAACCTCAAATGTTACCATCTATCATGGTCTAGTGAAGTGAAGAATGTTTTAGGCATCCTATAGGCATTACGTGAAATGAGAAAATAAAGGACAAGGAGATTTTTTATTATTATTATTAAACTGATTCACAAGTTATGTCTCCACGCAATAACAAGTCTCCCGTATATTTGTCCTCCAAGCTATGCGTGTCCGTGGTTGCTAGTTCCCCTGTAGCGAAAGGCACTGTGATAACAACTTGAGCTAATTGGCTACGCTTGTCGTTACTTACCTGTGATTTCCAATGCTAGTATACAGACTGATTCCTCTATACGGGTTCTCTTTGCTTTAATCGACAGTATCTTCCAGTTGGCCATTCAGTCAATAAGGAAGGAATATTTTACCTGCACATACATACCTTACCCAAACCCATTCCTTGTGACTGGATATAGAAATTATTTTCGTACTGGAAGACATTATTCTCTAACCAATATTGCAGTAATTCTGTGGTAGCGATAATTTCAATTTAACTCCGTTTATTTTGCCGCATGAGTGCATCTGTACATTTCACTGCCAATTCTAGGGGTATTGAATTATACATATCGACTATGTCTATGAAGACCATTTTCACACTATCAGCATTGATCGTGGATGTAATCTGTTATTTTACCTCTATTGAGTTCTTTACTGTATGTTTAGATCTGTTTTTGTATGTAGGATGATTTTTATCTGAGATGATTACCCGGTATGATGCCTTATCTTTCTGAATTTTTGGTCGGCCATACGAGTGACATTCATTGTGCGAGCACTATGAGATTATTTTGTGTTTTTTCATCGAACAGAATTCAGGATTTGTTAAGTCGATTTTGTTTTTGTGCCTACTGAGCTAATGGGTTTATTCTTCAGTTGTGCTGGTAATTTTCTGCACAACTCTATTTCTATAGTGCTTTTGGTAACTATTACATGTTTAATGCCTTTGTCTGGTTTTGTGAGCCACAGTTTATTAGCCCGCAGCCATTTCTTGACCTGTGACAGCAATTGGTTTAAGTGCTGAGTTTAAGTAGTATTGTTTAAGCAGCTCCTTAGTTGTTATTGTTTTATAAATTTGTAATGTTTCTCGTGTGTTAAGATCGTCTGTAATTGAGTAATGGTTTAAAGTACGTAATTACTGGAAATTACACATATGGAACCATTACGAGAAATACACGTGAAGAATTATATGTGGTATCTTAATTGTATTGAAAAAAGATTATTTAATATGTGTTTGGTGTTCATATTTTACATTTTAGTACATGTGTGGTTTCCTTTCTGTTGCTTTGAGAGATGGATTCTGATTTTAGTATAGCATCATTTGACGTAGATCCTATGGATAGTATTGGTTGAATTAATGATTACTTCTACTTCAGAGATATGATTAATGGTTTTAATAGTTTTCCTATTTAAGAAATATAGCAGTACTTGAGAAGCATTACTTAAACCAACTGCTGTCACAGGTCAAGAAATGGCTGCGGGCTAACGGAGCTGCTCCATTATATTCACTTCGGTTCCTCCTTTTTATCGAATGTAATCTGAACTTGTTATCAAACATAACTAAGCAGAATTTAGTTAAAACATCAACTGATGTAAAATATAATTAGAAAATTAACGTAGAACTGAATAAAATATTTTTAAACGATGTACCATAATTAATAACAGCACGTTAAGCTCCTAATGTAGATTAATGGGTAGAAGTCGAGTTTAACCGAGTGTCTCAATTAGTGATCGTGAGAACGTGGAGGTTAGGTAAGGTTAGGTACGGTTATGTATCTTTATACTTTCGTTTGTTTCTTTAAAAATACTGTATAGATACATAGCCTTACTAACCCTACGTTCCCATGGTCAAGGCAAAGTCGGATTTAACCGAGTACTCAGTTAAACTCGACTTCTACCGATTAATGTGATAATCACCAAAAAAAGTGGAAGGTAAAAATATCAACGATATTATTAATAAGATCGATTTTATCGCGTTTGCAGTTATTATTAAAAATATAATTTGCAAGGTAATTATAAGGACGTAATTTTCACATAACTTTGAAAAGAAACACCTACTTGGTAAACCAGGTGTTCCTAAAAACGCCCATCACTTACTTATTCCTGATTTTGGAATTTTCATTTGGGATGCAATCCTCTGCTGATATAGATTAAAAGTAGCACCAACATTTGCTAACATCTTACAATATTTAAGAATAAAATATTAAATCGCTTGAACATGAACGCTGACTATTTCCGTTAACACAAAATAATACGTTTTTTTCTAATGAGAAGATTGTTTAAAATGTGATTATATTATTGTTAATTATGAATTTAAATATTTCTAAATATTATATTTGTTATATTTTTAATATTTTTTTAAATTTAAATTGTTATAAAGAAACGAAATAAATTTATTCATAATGAAAACACAACAATGGGAAAAAATAAAATTGATATACTAAAAATGCATTTTAACGAACACATTGTTTACTACACTGATTCTTAAGTGATTGAACGATCCCATGGAGCCGGAATGGAAATAGAGTAGTGTGATTCGTTCAAATGAACTGAAGTGAGTATAATGGAAGCGTTCCATAACTAATTAACGACCTTTTTCACTGCTGTCTTTTTTTATCAGAAAATTGTAAAAGTACGATGGATTACTTATTCCTTGAATATATAAATATGGTACGATGTTGCGGCTGTGCGTCCACAGCTCTCCGTTGTCGCTGCGTTGCTTCTGTAGTATGATATGCTTTCCTAGAATAGAATCTCTCAAGGTCTTTTCGGGTCCTTGGAGCTTTAATCTGAATGATCAGAGATGAATCCAAGATGCCCTCTTTGAATAACCTCAAGGGAGGTGGGACGAAACTTGGAATAAGTTGAAGTTAGATCTAGAGCGTTGCACTCTAGCTAACTTCAAGCGAAGTTGAATAAAACCTAAGTTAGTATAACGAATACAAGTTCATTCCAGAGCTTAACGCTCTAAAACTATTATTTTACTACTTTTACTTCTAGTTTACAAATACCAAACATAGACTATTTCGTCACAATGACGTTAAGAAAACCTTGCGCTTACACTGACTTCAATAAGAACATTGAAATAAAAAAAGTTGTACAGAAACAGAATTCCGTACAGCTGATCGTCGGGAGAAATATCAGAAATTATATCTCGACGAAAAATATACAATATCAAGGTATTTGCATTCATGATCTTCATCTTAGATTCAAGTGTATTTATCCATGACATCTATATTCCTTAACTTCATAAAATTGTATGATCATCCCGCAAATAAAAAAAAAAAAAAAAAAAAAGCCAAAAGAGGAACTTTTCTCCAAAGACCAAAACTAACATATATATTGAATAACAAAGGAAATAATAAGTATTCTACTTCTATATAAGTAACATGGTAGATAAACTAACGTTATTCACGTTTAGAAATCATTCTCTTGGCACATTCGTTAGTATTCTTAATTAAGTGTAGCTTTACTTCAAACTGTAGCATATCTTGGCTCTAGTTAACTAACCGAAAGTGCAAGGTATAACATAACTGAAGTAACGTAACATAAACGAATCTAATTCCCTTAAATCTAATTTTAACAATATTTCTAATGCATCACTTAACAACACCTAATAATCGGGTTCTAGTTAACTATGCAAATAACTGTGTTGACCAATACTAACCTAGCCTAGCCTAACCTAGGCTATCCTTGCAAAATTCTAGCTTAAATTTTAACCGAATTTAACAACAATGTCTTTAACTAATTTATTTAATAATTCCAATTTAAATTCGTATCTGCTGACAACAGCACTCAGTCACTCTCCTTGAAAAAGCAAACCATACGACTCAGCAATCACTAAGCAACATATGATTCCGCTCAGTCACTAAATACCAAATCTCCATCCCACGGACAACCCCCACACAGCACCAGGTTGGACTTCACTTCAATTCCGAGAAAGACCTCTACTATCTTCACTCCATCAGAAGCCATCTAGACAATCTTTTTCGGCGTACTTTCCACTTGGAGGTAATCTTTCGCAGTTCTGCCTTGTCTGTATCCATTACCTCCAAACCCTGGGGCGGCTCCAGACCTTCTGGCAATCCACTATTTGCCCGCCTCCGGCAGTACTCGCTACGCTTGATACTCCGCCTAGAACATCCGAAGCAGTGTAGAACCTTCCATTACTTTCTCCTGAAGTTTCACCCTTCGCAAGCTACGAACGTTGTCGCTCTATTAGCACCATGGAGTCTATTGCATGCTTCGATCAACTTTCCACCATGTCTCCTGTCCCAAAATAGCATCTGTGGTATCCATCATAATAAGTTTTTTGCTGTCTGACTTCAATCATATTAACATATTCTCACTAAACAAATTCGCTTCATAAAACATTTATATCGGCAGATATCCTTATCAAAATCTGCTCAGAAAACGGTATATCAAAATAAAACAACTCTAAAAATTGAATAATTTCTTCACATGACTCTCAATCCGTCGTTCCAAATGTTACGTGGCTCAATAGATATCATGCATCACTAATTTGACGTGTAACAACCGACTTGCGCCACTGCTATATTTCTTAAAAAGTGAAGACTATTAAAACCATTAATCATATCTCTGAAGTAGAAGTAATCATTAATTCAACCAATACTATCCATAGCTTCTACGTCTAATGATACTATACTAAAATCAGAACCCATCTCTCAAAGCAACAGAAAGGAAACCACACATGTAATAATATGTAAAATATGAACACCACACATATTTAATAACTCTTTTTTTTTAATATAATTAAGATACCACATATAATTCTTCACGTGTATTTCTCGTAATGGTTCCATATGTGTAATTTCCAGTAATTACGTACTTTAAACCATTACTCAATAACAGACGACCTTAACACACGAGAAACATCACAAGGATTTTTTTCATTGTTGTTTTTATTTATCAGAAAATTCTAGCTTAAATTTCAACGAATTTAACAACAATGCCTTTAACTGATTTATTTAATAATTCAATTTTAAATTCGTATCTGCTGACAACAGCAAGTACCTTTGTACCTGTGTGCATTGTAGTATATCCTAAACTGTATAAACATTCTTTCTTGAATTCTTGTTATTTAAGAATAACCTGCAAAGTACAAGGTAAGTTAAACATTTAAATAGTTTAAAATATTGTTTTCTAGTTTCTAATGTGTGTCATAAATGAAAGTCTAAAAATGGGTCTATATTACTGTTAATGTTTCCCAAGTATTTCCTCGACAAAAGAAAGTAAGAGGGTACTTCGATCAAAATACTGAAATTTAAGCAAACTGAGTTTTTATTATGGGAGGACGCCTAAAAGAAATATTATAAAAAAGAAACGAAGGAGTCCTTTGCTCATACAAAATACGGTAAACGAACGAAGAAAAAAACTTATACTTACAAGAACTTCCACGATGTCTCCTTCCTTGAGCTCTTTCCTTTTCTCATTCCGTACTTTGTAGGAATACTGTACAAACCCTGTCGCATTTCCAACCATTACTACATAACCAACTTCGGTTATATCGGTTATCTCACAGTTCACTTTCATACCTGCCTGCCTGTCGTAACTTAAAACTGTTTCCAGGTAACTTCTATAAAAAGAAGAAAGAGACATTACTAGAAAATGAAGCGCGCAAAGAAAATAAGAATTAAAAAGCGAAAGTATTTTGATGAAGGCACGACAGGATCTGAAAGGCGAAGATTAACACTTTTCATATTAAATGCTCTTAAAGTTATCGTGAAAAACAGCTTGTGAACATGCAACATGTCTCCTTTCCTCATTACAATGTTGCAGGCAGAGCCTCTCGACACTGGTATAATTTTTCATCGGGGACTCCACTGGATACTCATTTACATCTTCTCTGTTAACTAATTACTTTTGCAGAACAGTAAAACATTATATATAAAATTTATGCTAAGGAACAACTTTTCTAATTTCAATGATTCTACCATACACATTCTCACTGGTACTTAAGAATTTGATCAAGTACAAAACAGCTTATTATTATTATGACAGAATTGGAAAACAGGATTTATTTCTTCAACTGAAAAAAAAAAAAAAAACCGCTGTGCTAACGTCTTGTAATTACAATATAAGCTAAAAGAGTAGAGAAACACGGGAGAATTGGAGCCGGCCGGGTGGCCGTGCGGTCTGCGGCGGTAGGCCATCAGCTCGAAGGTTCCGGGTTCGAGTCCCGGCAGGGCATGGGTGTGAATTTTAACAGCTAAAGGCGAATCGTGACGGGCCGAAGTCCAAAGTTTTAGACTGGCCTTTTTTTTTTTTTTTTTTTTTTTAAACGAGGGAATTGGAAGGAAAACTATTTTACTGAAATTTTAGGAAAAACAGTGCATGTCATACCCATATGACAGTTTTAGTTTCTGTGAACACCACACACGTTTTCATGGTTTTTCCGATATTCAGTAACTGTGGAGAAAGAATGTTTTATTGTTGTGTTCGCATTTTTTTTGAAAAATATACTTCTAAACCTAAAAGGTTAACACATTTTTGTTTCCTTTCACTTGCAAACAACAAAGCACCGTTTCTTTTCAACAGTTTGCTGGATTTCCATTTTCTTGTATAGCATTAGTGATTGTAAACAATTTCCAAAAATCCATGTTCCCAATTACCCCGCATAGAGGAGCATGAATGTGTACAAGCGCGAGTGGTAAGTGGCGCAAGTGGATGCAATCGTAAACACAAACTAACTTCTCAATGTTTGGTTTATGGAAAAGAAGAGAAGGGAACAATATTTTCTGGGATACAACACCACGTGCATGCAAGATAATTAAACCAACAGATATATTAGCAGTTGTTAAAGCACTGATTCCCGTAACTCTGATTTCTCAGACTGAATGACAGTGATCTGAAAACCGCTGAAGTTTGATGCGATTAGTATGTGAAAGATAATCAGGTCTAGATTGTGTACCACATTAAAGATGCCAGTGCTCTAATTTTAGGTTTAACACTAGTTCTTAATTATTATTATTATTTTCCGAAAGTCAGATCCATTAGTTGAAGTTTTTCAAGCTTTGTTTTCTCTTTCTTATACGCCTAGGCCAAATATCGTCCGGATTTAAGTCAACTATTAGCTATTATCCTGTAGAAAGACCGATTTTCAAAGATCATTGTCATTGCTCATTTAAAAATGGGTGTTTTATGATGTAAATTCGTGAAATAGGAAAACTTTAATTTTTGTGAAGTTTTAGCTTAATATTACTACTTGGTGACAAATGGTACTGCAATGTGTTTTGCATAACTGATCAGTACATCTTCTCATGTTAAAATCGAAGTCCCTAGCTTCAAAGGTAAGTGTAAGCATGAGTATAACAAGTTTACATGTTTCTAATTCGTTTACTCATAACAATCTGATAGAGTTCTTTTCGTACTGTTTCTCTCAATTTATTAATATGTCTAGGTTTATAATTCAAGAGGATTAAGACCATAGGGAGTAATTGGGAGAAAGCAGATACACATTCATAAAATTATAAATTAGCACGGTAGTATATACAATACAGATAAATGAATACATGGATTTCAGAGCTCTTTAGACGCATTAAAAATTTCTTTTCTCTCTCTTTTTGATACGGTATGTACGGAAGGAGAAATTGGGAAATTAAGGAAAATAATTTTTTTTAAAATCCTACGAGCCAAGCCCAGTGGATTAGATGAATATTGTGAATTATTAATTCATTTCATCAGTCCTAGATCAGTCTTATTCCTTTCAATTTTATTTTAGGAAAAGTATGTTCAAAATTTTAATTTAAATTAAGTCCCTAAAAGGAACACCAGAAGTTCATGAAAATGCTGCAGTGCTAAAAATAATCGTGGCTTACGAAAGTAGTACTTCCTTATCTCTGATCTTAAATCAAAGTACTTCAGAAATTATTTGGTGTGCAATATTAAGAAACTGTTTCAGAGAACTAATAAGACAGGAAATGTATAACTTTCGTAAGCTTTCGCATATTTACATACTACCTTACAATTAACGAACTAACTCTATGTCTTATGGAACTCGTAAGTTCATCGCCGAAGTAACAATTTCCCAAAACCTTATTTTCAAACACACGTAATTTATGTTCATCTGCTAGGGTCGTACTCCAAATTTCGCATCCGTAAAGTATTACCGGCAGAATAACCGTTTTGTATATTTTCAATTTAAATTTCCTTGATATCAATCGCGATGTTAGAAGTTTCTGGACTGAAACATGCGTTTCCTGATACTAACCGACTTTTCAATAGAATTTAAAATCAAGCAATCCGACTTTGTTATAATCTGAAGCCAGATAGGTCGGTGAGATATCTGGAACATAACAGCCTGTGAAGGAATATGGCAATATCCATCTTCACTGAACGCGCTGATAAAGTTATAGTATGGGCTACAGCAAGGAGATCCACAATTTGATTATCACCTCCGATACGCATTTTCTTGGAAGTATTATACCTGCTGCAGCACAAATCTGAGAACGAATTTCCTCTTGAATTATTAATATAGAAGGATCTAATATCCTATTGTTACATTCTACTTCCTTATTTCTTGTCGTTTTACCATTAGTCAGTATGGATTGGAAATACCAAAGGGCGAACAGAAATGACTGCTCCAAAATTCTTCTTATATGCGGAAACCAGAAACAAATCAACAAAATTCTGCTTAAGAAGTTCTTTAAACTATTTTTCGCTGGAAGTAGATTCATCTGCGTTGAAATCTTCAACCTTGTTAACAAGATCTAATGATAAGTATTCGCATAAGCACTGGTATGAAAGATTTTGTTACATTTGCAACTATAGACAATATCTGGATGTCTTGTGTCTGTATATCTTCCTACAATCTATATGTGCATCAATTTCCTCTGTGCCGCGAAGACATTCTACAATCCCATTCTTCCTTGAAACACTATTATCATTTATGTTCGTCGAACTTCTTTTGACATAAACAGTATGAAAGTCTCACAAAATATACAGCGTGAATCCTCCATCCCTTTATTTGTATAGGACGAACTATGTAAAGGAAAACATTACATCAAAAAGTTTTAGTAATTCCCTGTAACGAATAACACCAACGAAAGACCACACAGAATGTAAGGTTCAAGTGCACTGTACTACTCTGTGGTAGAACAATGACGGTGCCAGGATAAAAACTCTTAGGGGAGCTATAATATTTAGTTGAAACAGTCGGAAGAGGAGGAGCTTAAGTTTATGACATATGTATACTCTTTTCATAAATAGTGTTACAAAGATGTGACTTAGCTTGTAGCTCAAGTATTCAATGTCACGCGCACCTGTCTACCCAATCAACACTTGATTTACTGTAAGTTCAGCGAAGAAGGAGAAACTGTAGTGTTTTGATGCTGGACCATGGAATCGGGCAATTACGAAAATTGAGTGGAAGTAATAACGCTACATAAATTCGGAAAAACAGCAATGGAAATTTTCAACACCATGACGCAGCTAAAATCAGCCGAATGTTTGTGCACCAGTAAAAGGTTTAGTACGATCGGGAATGTACAAAACCGACCGAAGCAAGGACGTTCACGAACCGTGCGGACCAAGCTGCTGGCAAAGATTTTATAGAGTTTATACCAAATATCTGTTTTAGTCTGCGCTAAAATTAATGTTTTTTTTTTTTTTTGCTTAAGAGCACATGATTTTGAAGTCCGTCAGGTGGCTACTACTGGAAAGAAGCAGCGACTGATAGTCGCCAGAGCCATTTAACGCGAGGCTTCTAAATCACGTGCTCCTTTAGCGCAGACGAAAATCTTATTATTCAGTCTATGCTGCTGCTAAATGCAGTGAAGATCCATATTCGGCGAAATCCGGGGAGGACGTAGTCGGTGATGGTCCGTTACATACACATATCACCACCATCGCTATCCCTTGTACTACACAGGACCTGGGGTTACGAGCATATCGAAGAAGCGCCAGTCACTTCCTCATACCGTAGTTGAAGCTTCAGAGGAATTTAAAAACGCAAAGCATATTCCGGCGTTACGAATACAAACGGCATCAGATTTTCACGATTAAAGAGACGTTTAACTGTCAGAATGATCGTGTGTATGCTTCCTGAAAGAGTACCTCGTGAGAGAGACCCAAGGATCATCCTGTCTGAGCATCATATGTCAGTCATAACCTGTGGATGTGGCCTACGATAGTATCACAGATATACACTTTTGTGAAAAACCTTTGCCAAAGTGTACGAAATGACCACGTTGGACTTGACCCACATTTTGTTCAAGAACAGTGGAGATTTAAAAAAAATAATAATAACACCGACCCACAAGGCCAACTCCACCCAGACGTGGCTTCGCACGAATATCTCAGATTTCACTTCGCCAGCTGACTGGCCCTCTAGTAGTCCAGACTTCAACCCACTGACTGTAAGGTGTGGTCAGTGCTTTAGGTGATGATCTGCTTGCTACAAGAAGCATACCACCATCACATCGGTAGCCTTCACCCCCTTGTGAAGGCAGTGGCGGAGTTGTTCAAGACACAGACATAGTGCCATCGATGAGTGGCCATATGATCCTCAGGCGTGTGTGAAAGCGCATGTTGGTAATTTTGAAGAATGACTAGGGCTTCTGTTTCAATGCATGTAAGTACTATACGTTAAATTGTCACCCCTTCTAGACATTATTACGCGAAAACTTATAACAGTACTTATGAATGGACTAGACAAGTAAAGAATACTGATAAAACTGGGTGGGCTACAAGGAGAGCCAACATATATTTTAGGGACTTTACCCCTAGTTCCCATGTAGTGGGGTAAGGGGTCATCGTCGGTGGACTAGGCGTAAGCAATAATGGACAGATCTGATGAGACTTGTAACATTAATTGTTGTTTTATGCGGGTATCTTATCAAATTATGGACAACGAAACACATTTCTTCACATCAAAATATTACTCCATCAAACGTAATATTCCTTGCTAACTTTTATGAGTGGTTGAAAAATATTAAATATCTATATATAAAAATGGATAAATGTGT
Organism: Lepisma saccharinum; assembly: GCA_022664845.1. Lineage (NCBI taxonomy): Eukaryota > Metazoa > Arthropoda > Insecta > Zygentoma > Lepismatidae > Lepisma > Lepisma saccharinum. The sequence goes on from JAGDQP010010751.1 coordinate 19,998, forward strand.
GTATGTTTGTTCCAGCATAACTCTGGAACGCCTGCAGCAATTTCAACCAAACTTGGTACACATATCACTTACAAGTAATATGTAAATTACTCTGGAAAAAAATACTGTGAGGGTAAGACATCCCTAGGAGTGGGGGGTGGGAAGAGATGACACGTAAAAATAATCGAAAACGACCGAGATTAGTGTTGAATCAATAGTTTTCAGGGTCGCTAAGCTGATTAGTGACAGTGCCGATGACATTTAAGCCCAAGTTTATTTGATTATAACTGTAGAACCTTCTGTAAAATTTTTATAAACGAATACAACTCTATAGAACCTAATAGATTGGGATAAATAACTACGGGTAATCAGCTAGTATTAAATATTCGCAACAACTACAAATTGTTTTACTCATTAGGCATAGGATTATTGCGATCCATGATTATGTTAAAATAATCTTTTAAGCAGCGGATGGACTTTTATTTAAAATTCAACACGGTGGATTTTCTTTGACAAAAAACACGTTTAATGTGAGAGGAAGGTACAAAGTGGTTTATTCAAAGTATAGGCCATCGCCAGGCACACATTTTTTCCATCTCTCTGGCAATTTGTGGATGCCCTCCCAGAAAAAGTGTACATCTTTTGAGGTGGTCCAGTCACGAAACCTCTTTTCGACATCTCCGTAACTGTTGAACTGTTGCATGGAAAGTGAATGAGACGTCGATGAAAACATGTAGTAGTCGGAAGAGGCCAAATCTGGTGAGTACGGCGGGTAGGGCAAGAGTTCCCAGCCAAGTGCAGGAATGGTGTCTATGGCCGCTTTCTCTGTTTGTGATGGGGCGTTGTGCTGCAAAAGAACTTCGCCGTGTCTTGTAGGCCATTCTGGTCGCTGTTGATCAATGCATGATTCGAACTGATCATTTGTTGACGGTAGCGAACGGTATTAACTGTTTCACCTGGTTTCAGAATCTCATGATACACGACACCCTTCTGATCCCACCAAATGCATAGCACTGTCTTCTTTCCAAAGCGATTCGGTCTTGCGGTAAATGCTGATGGTTGTTCTGGGTCAACCCATAGTTTTCTGCGTTTTGGATTATGGAAATGCTTGCATTTGTCGTCTCCAGTAATGATCCGATGCAAAAAAGTATTTCTTTCATGTCGAGAAAGCAAAACTTCGCACACCGTTTTTGGCTTTTCCATCTGTCTGTTGTTCAGTTTTCTCCATTTTCCTGCCTTCAGGATCTTTCCCATCACATGCAGACAATCACAAATGGTTCGGTGACCAACAATCAACCTCTCTGCCATTTGTTATTGAGTTTTCATACTGTCTTCATCCAACAATGCTTGCAATTCGGCATTTTCTATTTTTTTGGGGGTTGATCTGGGTGTTCTTTGTCTTTTAAGTCCACATCACTACTGTTGAATCGTCTAAACCAACGCACACAAGTTCATTTTTTTTAACTGTTTATAATTATTCTCAAAATCCAGATTTTTTTTTTTTTTTGCATTGTTCGTTTCAGTGTTTTCTTCATTTACGTTAAATCTCATTTACAATATATTTACTTAGAATTCATAGAAAAAAATATTTTGAATGGTGCGGGCTGATCTAACTCCCCCTTCCCTTGGTAATAGGTGTAACCCATCTTTGTTATAGGACAAAAGTCCTATGTTTCAAATGTGATACATCATAAAAATGTTTCTATTTGAGCATATTTTACTGTTAGTGTAAAAAACTTATTTCATTATCATATGACTATATAAAATGTTTCTTACTCATGTAGTACACAAAAGTTCAGAAGTATAAATGTATATACAAATAAACGTAGAATTAAACTCCAATTAATAACGCAAGCAATGTCTCAAATGTAACCACTTATGAAAAATAGAAAGAAGAGCTACTTCTACTGTTTTGTTTCATTGGGCATAGTTCAAAATTACTCAAAATCACAATATAAGATCCAAAAATGACCTGGACACAGCGCGGGCAAATTTGATCCCCACCCAATGCACGTAGCACATACGAGCATGGTATTTTTACGGTTCAACTCCACAAGAAATATAGTGACTTTAAAGAAGTTTTGATTCAGTTATATGCCAAATAATAATAATAATAACAACATAAAATAAAATAAATAAATAAATAAAAAATATTATTAATGAAATAGTGGCAAGATACATATTTCATTTCTTATATCAGAAACAGGATCAATCACTGCAAAAATATGTGAGAGAATAGAAGAAACAAGTGATTCAATTTCAATACGGCTCCTCCATGATGATGATTCGAGACCACATAGTAAGCAGTATAAATAATGAAAACATCACGAGGAAGTAACTTTCAGAATCAGATTTATCATTGACAAAAGTAGCACAACTAGCACTTTGTACAGAGAAGTCCGACAAAGATGCTACGCCTATATAAAATAAAGTTAGTGCATATGATGACGGGCTCATTCCACGTCAGTTCAACCAAAATTTTGTTGGAAATTAACCCACTATCTCCGATTTAGATGAAATGTGGTAGTGTTGTAAAACTTTTTTTTTCTTTTTGAATCGCACCAACTGTTCCAAAGTTATTGCATTTCAAAATCAGAATAAAAATCCATTGTTATAATTGTGACATGCAATTTTCGCGTAGTTTTAAAAAACTAAAAACGCTCGGTTCCTATTTACGCTAGAAACTTGATTCTTATTTTGCTCTGAAATGATCAACTAGGAACAATATATAAAGTTCTTAGAAAATTTATAAAGTCAGTTGAGAACTAAAATGCCGAAAAATAAAAAAAGCCATTTTGTAAACTCGAAATTCCCATCATGGATTGTAATGATTTATTTTTCTTTGAAAGCTCAGTACATATATTATCATATGTAAAAAATTGGGATGGGTCATCAAAGCACTAGACTAGGGAGAAAAATGAAATATTATAAATGTACCTGTAAAAAGTAAAATGAAGTCTTCATGTTTCAGGTTCCACAGTATGTAGAGTTGGAATGCTTCTGTGCTTAAATGATGCAATGTTGGAAAATCAACAAATATTACGAAAAACTTATTAAAATAATCTAACGGGCCGCAGGCCAACCTGCTATAAACTTTTGTGAAAATTTTCAAGAGCTCAAAATTAAAAAAAAAAAAAAAATCAAAATATATGGGAAATTCCCGGATGTTCAAATTTTCGTATATTTAAAAATCCCATATTTTCCCGAAAATGTTTGAAAACACAAGAAACATGATGCGGTGCCAGGAGAGGCTTCTACTTAAGATTCAAATTATATAGGGTGTTTATAAAAGGTTGCAATAAACTTCGGGGGGGGGGGGGGGGGATTACTGACATCGAAACAAGAAAAAAAAGTTCCCATTAACATGAGTCGAATTCTGCGTCGTTTAGGAGATACAGCGTAGCCAACTGGTAGCCCAAAAGTCTGCGTGGACAATAGGATCAAAAAGAATAAGTCGCAGTAAAGCAGAAGCGATACATGAACTGAAAATTTTTGGGAAGTATCATCCAACAACATGGTGGACGCGGTCACCGAATTATCAGTGTTGCCAACCTGGTATCACGTTGAACATTTTCCCATGCTACTACGTCGTTTTATTGGATTTGTTGCATGCCCTCGTGATTATCAACAACGTATGTCCAGCATACACAGAAGTGTTCCCAACTACGGATCATACTCGATCTAGAATTTGTATTTTTCTCGGATATGTCATCCCGCGTATTATCTACAATTCGCAACACTGCAGTATCTGCTTTGCATACGTATGTTATCATCACTAGGGCATGCACCAAATTTCATAAATCGATGTAGTGCCATTTATAAATGTTCAACGTGATACCAGGTTGGCAACACTGACAACCCGGTGATATCGCGTTTTCAGTTCTAATATGATACCTTCCACAAACAATAATTTTATTTAATGTATCTTTTCTGCTTTATTGCGCGTTATTCATTTTCAACCCCGTTGTCGGCGTTGAGTTTTGGGCTTCCAGTTGGCAATGCTGTATCTCCTAATCGACACAGAATTCGATCCATGTTTATGGGAACTTTTGTTGTTGTTTCGATTTCAGTAATTATCCCCGATGTTTGTTACGACCTTCTCTGAACACCCTGTATAATAAGTGTCATTTTCTATTCCACGGAAAACAGTTGGGAGGGGTAAGGGGTGATTTGATTATGTACGGGTACGTTAAGTAGGATTAAGCAAGGGTAGACAAATTTTTTCGGTTTGATTTTTCTCGAAAATCTGCGGTCCGTTATTTTAATAAGTTTTTCATAATATTTGTTAATTTTCCAACATTGCATGAAATACCTTCCATCATTTAAACACAGAACCATTCCAACTTAACATACCGTGAAACTTGAAACATGAAGATAGTAAGACTTCATTTTAGTTTTTACAGGTACATTTATGTTATTTCACTTTCTCCCTAGTCTAGTGATTTGATGAACCATCCTTTTTTTTTAATTTTATTTTATTTTTTTACATATGAAAATAGATGTACTGAGCTTTCAAAGAAAAATAAATCATCACAATCCATGATGGGAATTTTGAGTTTACAAAATGGCTTTTTTTATTTTTCGGCATTTTAGTTCTCAACTGACTTTATAAATTTTCTAAAAGCTAAGTCATAATTTTATATATTGTTCCTAGTTGATCATTTCAGAACAATCTGAACAAAATAAGAATCATGTTTCTAGCATAAATACGAACCGAGATATGTTTTTTTTTTTTTTTTTTAAGAACGCGAAAATTGCATGTCACAATTATAACAATGGATTTTTATACCGTTTTTGAAATGCAACAACTTTGGAACCGCTGGTGCGATTACTATAAAATTCACAGATTTGAAATTAACATAAAAAGTTCTGCAACACTACCACATTTCATCCAATTCGGAGATATTGGGTTCAACTGATTCAACTGACGTGGAATAACTCGACGTGTGAACTTTCTATCTTCGGCTTCATGACCTATACAGAACTAATCAGCAAGCAGAAAAAGAGATCAATCAACATTAACCAAAATGTACCAAATTGTTATTTTTTTATTATTATTATTTTAACACTAATTAGGCATCAAAGAGCGTGTAAAAGCTCTGTCATATTAAAGGTGTTGATAAGTTAAGAAGTTCAATTTTACATGAATTGATGTCTGGAAGGATTTAGGTTTAATGAAACTCATTAACTTTAAATTTTATTAATAGAGTGCGGGAAAAGTGCTAATAAGTATCTGTTATTTTTCAAACGTTTTATTTTGTTAATAAATGTTTTATAAATTAGAACTTACCTTCGAAATAGAACAGAATTCACATCAATTCAAACGTTCTTTATTGACGTGGGTCAGATTCAGCTGAAGCTGTTCTACCACCTAACCCGTGTCAGTTACCTACCACCAGTTACATACATGAACTACATTCAACGAAGTACATAAAACAAAACAAAAAGATTACATAAAAACATAAACACTTACAAAACGACATAGTATAGGAATAACTAATTGCTGTTGTTGTACCTATACAGTGCTTGAACATATTCCGTATTACTACGAGGGTCATTGCAAAAGTCATGGCAACTATTTTTTTTTCGAAAATGGTAACGAATAAAAAAATTCTGAAATATGCAAATGGAAGGTGAGTTCATATGTAAACATTACATGTAGGGAGATGGAGGAACACACACACCACCATAAAGATATAGCTCGAGAGAAAAGACGAAAAAATGATTGTCGTTGCAAACGTGTTTCACTGTCAATTGCAACAGTACACAATAATACATTACGCGCTTTCCATGGCAGCAGGCGTCTTCCCAAAAATCCACAAGATGGCAGGTCATCATGACACAGTAACGTGACTGACGCTAGATGGCAGTCCCGTCCAGGAGAAAGAAGCGGGAAGAGAGACCACAGTGTGAGTTGAGCAGCCATTCAGGATGGATTTTACCCGACTTGAACAGCACTCTTACGTGAAGATTGCAGTTCTCCGTGGAAGGAATGCGCGACAATGCCACGAGGAGTTAGGAAATACCAAAACTGAAAGAGCCATTGCGTGGAACACGCGAAGACATTGTCACAGCAGTGACGCGTTAGATCCGAAGATTCGCTCATGGTGAGGCCACGGGTATTCAGCGTCTTCCACAGCGTTGGCAGTGTGTGATGGATTCTTTGGGAGACTACTTCGAGGGACTCTAAGATGTCACCGGTACGTGTTCCTGCCCTGTATTATTGTGTACCGTTAGAATTGAAAGTAAAACACTTTTGAAACGATAAATTTTTTTTCGTCTTTTTTCTCGAGCTATATCTTTATGGTGGTGTGTGTGTTCCTCCATATCCCTACATGTACTGTTTACATATGAACTCACCTTCCATTTTCATATTTCAGAATTATTTAATTCGTTACCATTTTCGACAAAAAAATAGTTGCCATGACTTTTGCAATGACCCTCGTATCAAAATATACACTTAACCTACAATTACAATAATAACATATTCCAGGCAACGTTTATATAAGACAAAAGGATAAAAAAATACATGAACAATAAAAAGGGGAAGTAGTGAGATATAAGCTAGATTACACTTGCTCAGTAGTATTATTACTTTGACTCTGCTGTAGAAAGAGATAATTCTTAAGCTTGCGTTTAAATTGCACAATAGTACAGGAGTTCACAATATCCATAGAAAGCTCCTTCCAAAGCTTGGCTGATACATAGGAAAAGGAAGATTGATATGCAGATGTGGTACATTGTGGGAGAGAGAATTCATCACATACCCAGAACATATAATCAGTATTCCCCATTTGTCTTAGTCAAGTTTAAACTGCATCTTACTTTTTCACTTCTAAACCGAAACGTGAATCTTCAAATGATACTGACCTGAGATCTAAATGCCTAAAGGCCATAAATTAAGTTCCAATCCAATTCAAATGATGCTTTTTATAATTACATTTAGTTACTTACACGGCAGACACGTACAGTAAACATTTTGTAATACTAAATACGAAGCTAAGCACCAACAAAAGCTGAACGAAATTTTGGGGGCTAACTTATATACTGAGCACCGAGTTCAACCGAGGAGTGAACATGGGAACTCAGGACAGCAAACGTTCAACTAGAGGTGACCGATAACCACTTCGCGAGTTTTAATGATAATGGTTTTGGAATAGTCTTGTAAACTGTTTCTATATCTAGTTTAAAGCACGTGTTCTAGAATTTCCGCGTAAGTTCTACGCTCATTACAACCGTAATCACGTCATTTCACTTGATCCAATCTAGTTCCATCAGGTGCGTTAAAAAAAAAACTACTTTCAATCTAAAATTATCTCAGCTTTTTTCAGCAAATTGGATCAATGAAAAGAAGAAAAAATGTATCAAGCTAATGGACATAAATCAAGTAAACTGACAGATACAACTGAACAACTACAAAAATGCATTGGACTCCCGTTTCTGTACGAAGAAAAAAAAGTTTCAGCAAGTTACTTTAACACCATGATATCAATACTGCTTCCAAATCTGACCCTACAACACGAAAATTCTTGTAGTTTAAAAGAGATCAAGCTAAAATGAAAAATTCTGGCATTTCCAGAGCAATCTGTACAATAAATATTCAAAAAAGATCCCACTGTACATGAGCATAGCACAAGAAATCAACAGGAAATTAGATTGGTCAAAATATACAGCATATTTTAAAATCACACCAAGAAACTTCGGAAGGTGATTCCTCACATCAAAATAAGAAGGAAGTATGAAGAAATTTCGAAATATGTGTAGTCTGAAGTTACAGGCGCTCAGTTAAGGCGGTACTGTCACAAATGACGTCATAGTACGATGCATAATGATGTAAGCGGTGTCGGCTTAGCAAATCACACTCGGAGTAGTGCCCGATACATCTATTTAAGCAATGATTGTGATTGAGGAAGTTCTGCAAAGACAGGTTTCGCAATCTAAGAATTCTGTTGTCACGGAATAGGGCATGAATAGAAATCCCCTCTAAGCTGCAGTCGCTAATCATAATGTATCATTTGTCGCCGCCTTAACTTTCAACGTCTGTAACTCCGAAACTACGCATATTTCGAAATTTCTTTAAAGAACTTTCTTCTTGTTTTGATGTACGGAATTACCTCCCGAAATTTGTCCATAATTTAAAAAAATTAAAAAAAAAAAACGCTGTATATTAAGAAACAAGCACAAGTTTTTCTCTCTCTCTCCCTCTCTCTCTCTTACAAGCAGTATTCCATTTCTGGAGGAAGCGAGGGTTGGGATTTATCCTCTCTAAAAAAATCTTCCCTGGCTCTCTATTCCTTGGATAGTAACGGTCGTAGATCGGGGTAACTTTGTCCACCCGGGTAACTTTGTCCAGTAAATAGCATTTGTCGGATAATTGCAACGCAGGCAGGAAATGTTCAAGTAATTAATCTGAATTATTTACCATAGACAGAGTAGTTAACTGCACACATTCTGGAATGCTTACACACTGGTAAGTACGATCCGAAGCAATAAAAAAAAAGAAAGCTTACTCGTAAATACTTAACGCATAAAAATTTGGTCTTGGTATTTTACGGGAACTAGTATTTTCCTAAAAGCTACTGGCGCGCCTTTTTTTCTACGGTAAGGCATGCTATTGGGAAGAAGCTCATGAATTGTGCTTGCAAAATACTGCTTACTTTGTTTCCTAAAATTGGTTTTAGTTTCCTTCAGTCTCGTCGGAGTAATATTGTCTACCTAGAAACAATACCACGAAATTACCAGAAAGTTCTGTCAAAATCTTACAAGGGTCTAGACTGATGATGACATTGCAAAGCCATCAAGGAAGTGACAAGTGGTTCATTATCAGAGAGTAAGGCAGCTGTGAAATATGGTATCCCTCGCTCAACATTGCCCTGCAAACTTTAAGGGAAGCATACAAAGTGCCCTCCGCTGTCTTCTCCACTTCGCTGACTCCTACAGTCTTCTCCGCTACAGAACAGCTGCTAGTAGCTAGCGCCAGTGCTTCGAAATGGGGGTTCCCATTAGTTCCACCTGACTCACAATTTGTTCAAACAAATTCAAAACAATTTGTTCACACGATTTTTTCAAAACAATTACAGCGCACACCAGAATTTTTCATTTTATTTATTTATTACATTTGTATGAATCTCAAAACCTAGACAAAGATACAATTCTAGGTGTAACTTTGTGAAGGGAATTAATTTCTACAATAAAAATAAGGATGGACAAAGTTACCCCACCCACCGGGGGGAACTTTGTTCACACTTACATATTTTTTTTAAATAAATAATTTGTTAACTAAATCTAAAATGGAAATATGTATTGATTTCGCTTTGTCTAGAGCTTTAAAGGTATTTATCATATTACATTAAGCGAAGAATTACGAACTTTACAAGGCAAACTTACATTTTTGGAACAAAGTTAACCCAATCTAAGGAACCACTACACGATCACGCAGTACTAGTGCATTCTTCTTGACAATCTCTCATAGAAAATAAACTTTATAAAAGTTTCAATCTACCAGGAACAACAGAAAAATTGAGCACTTAACACCACATCTATGTTTGTTAACTTACCAGTTCGTAATTAGGTGTCCACGTGCACCGAGTCATTCTTGAGCTACCTTCTATCCTTCCTGTGATTCCTACATGGATGTTTTCACCAAAGTTGAATATATATATATATATATTCAAACCAAACAGATCCGCCGTGCATCCTCACACACTCAACGCACCGTCGCCCAATCCACCGGCTCTAATCACCTAGTTCCATCCTAAACTAACCAAGGTCAAACAAATCCTACACTCTAATTTCCACATTCTCCAATCTGACCCAGACACAAGATCAATATTCCGCACCAAACCTAGATTAATTTTCAACATGCACCTAATCTTAGCAACATCTTGGTCCGTACGAATCCCTCCTTGTCACCACACCAAACCGGCGCACAGACATGCCGGAGATCCAGATGTAAGGTCTGCTCAATTTTCATCACTTCTCCCACAATCTCTATCAATACTGCTAATGGTCGGTACACCCTGAATCCCAAGGGTACATGCCACACCCCTAATGTTATATACATCCTAACCTGCAAGTTCTGTGATGCCTTTTATGTTGGGGAAACAAGTTGTGCTCTTCATTGAAGACAACAGACATTCGAATTAATAACCATCGTCACTTCTATACTATCAACAAACCGGATGCACCAGTTAGTCCCACAATACCAATTTTGATCTATTTTTCCTGGTTGCCATAATCCATATTTTACCCCCTACGACCAGCACCTCAAAACGCCGTCTGTGGGAGAATACCTTTATTCACGGTTTGAACGCGAAAATAAAACCAGGCCTTAACTTTCAATAACTCTAAGCTCCCCTTTTCCTCTGCATTTTCAACACATTTCCATCCACGATCCCACCTTGTACTTACACGCTATACATTAATTATTATTTCAAGTTCCGGAAATCTACGCGCAACAGCAGTCAGTTGTTCTCTAGTTTTGATGCTTTGTCCGCTACGTGTCGCCACTGTCTCTTCAAACTTGTACTTTGTGAACACGTGAACTTCGCTCTCTTCCTCTATACTTGAAAAAGTGTGAATACACGAAATATAGTGACTTTTTATGTGTATATGTGATTATGTGCGATCTAATGCGAAAGTAAGCTGTAAGTATTATTCTTTTCTCTCCTTCATTTGTCTTAAAATTTACCTTAAATTGCCTTCCCGGCTTTCCTTTTGTACTATATATATATATATATATATATGAACACAAAACCTGATGACGCCAGACTGGATCAAGTTAAATATCGTGTCTATGATGTCTTGGAAGGACTTCCTTAATTATTTAAACATTCAAGATAGCGACATGTTGTGCCTCACATTGTAGACATGTGCATGTTTTGTTTCTAAAGTTAATCCCAAGTTTAAGAATATCCCCGGAAATCTTTACATATTTCTGTTTATTTCAGGACACGCAAATGCAAAAATCAAATCAAATAGCGTGTACCCTACAAGAAATCAGTGACAAGAAGCTCCTGAAGCCAAAGATTATATTACTTATATTTCTATATGCAAAACCAAATACTACTTGCTGTTTAGTTCCTAGTTGAATATCCAATACAGATTTGACCATAGGTATACAATATATATGCGCTTTTCTTGACAGAAATACTTACTTTTGCAGTTTACCAAAATAAGTTTCATCCATATATGAGTAGTCCGTTATCAGACACTCATAAGTGGACCCTTTGTGGTAATGGTTTCCAATGTCATCAACTTCTTCTCCATTGTACTCTCGCTTAGCAAATCCCTTAAACTTCTGCTCCAAATTTAGTAAGTAATTTCCTCTGCGGATTTTTATTATCGCTGCCTTTACTTTTGAACCTATTCGATAAACCTCGAAAGGATTCCTAATTTGAAAATCGCACGTTTCACTTAACATCGTCAGGTACACTGTTTCGAATACAGGAAGCATACATAACACACGTGCTAGACGCACACCTCCAACCTCATACGAAGGCTTTTTTCCTCGTAACGGCAGTTGATACTCATGGACAAATCCATTATAATTTAAAAATTTCACCTTCAGTCCATTCTGCACTTTCTAAGGAGAAAATATTACAACAAAGTAAACATTATTGAAATTGAATAGTTTAAATAATTGTATTGAGCAAAGACAAACGTATTTTAAAATACTTACCTTGATTGAAGATCTTCAAATTGTTCTTTAGAAGTTTCATCTGTATTTATCCTAATATACTTTCGAACACACATCATGCTCTTCTCCAGGAACGCGCCAACGAATATTGAATACAGTAATTATATAGTTAGAAAGTAAGAATTGAAGAAGACACACAATATGAAGGAAGAGTAGTGCACGAGAACATTTTTAATTGTACACTCAGTCACTCATAAAATGACCGGTCTCTTTCAAAAGCTTAAATGTTTTCCACTGTAAGAAACGTGTTAGGAATAAGCCATTCATCAACAGATAAGTTCCTTTACAAAATACACTCAATTTTCTTTATCGTAATCTATTTATTTGTTATTTATTATAATTTTTATAAAACCCTCTTGTTGGTCTCAAAAATAAAAAAGTTCTGATATGAATTATTTGGCAACGTCACAAAACATGAGTATCCACCCTCCTGTTTTTAAATATTGATTACCAGTTACATCACTTGCTACAACTACTGACTTCTCCAGTCTGAGCCTAATATACCTAAAAGCAATCAATAAATTTTAGGGAAAGCCTCTACTGACAAACATTCTCTGTGGTTAAATAAATTGAAGAAAGTTATTCTTTCACTATTATTGATTATAAAATAAATTTAATACAACGATATCAGTACGTTCGTAATCAGCAGCGATGAAGTGTTGTTCATTCTCACTTGGGACGTTAAATTCTTTTTTTTTAAATTTTACCAAATTGTAGGGTATGGTTTTCATATGTATAGAATCTAGGAAAATAACATTAAATGGAAGATTAGATTATAGATACATGAAACACTGAAAAGTAAACAAAAAGGCGATTTATATAATTTTTACTTTGTTTACATTTGAGCAACAGTTTAGCTCGAAGCCTTTTCTACCATAATCATTCGTGACCATGGCTATAGCGTCATGTTTATTCTGTTTTTCTTTCTTTTTGTTCATAAAACTGACGAAGTTGGTTCGAACCCCACCCACAGAGGCCAATTTCTTAAACTACATTATACTTTTTCTACATAGCTCCATCAACTATGTCCGTGTTACACAGACGTATCAATATTATAGTTTCCTAAAATACGCATCAAGAAGAGTATATATATATATATATATATATATATATATATATATATATATATATACTCTTCCGACTCTCCCAACCCGTCTGGTCAGCGTGGGAGCAGTAGACCAACTCCTCCCTTCGGGGAGAGGCCTCATCCACTAGTGGATTGATTTATATATATCACTAGCACAAAGGAAAGTCGAAAGGGCGATTTCAGGTAAATTTATGAAAAAATGAAGGCATATATACTTTCAGCTATATGTTCCGTATTAGAGCACACACATAAACAAATATATAGAGATCACTACAATATTTCGTGATTAGGAGCGGAGGAATCTTCGCGGGGAGGTCGGTTAGTTGGGATGATTACGGGGACGGTCCAGTTGTTTACGGATGTGGTGTTGTGGATCTCCACGGTCAGTGAGAGCTGAGGAGAGGGTACTGAAATAGTTACGAAGGAGGCCATCAGAGGAACAGATGCGGAAGCCCCGGACAACAAGAGCGTATGGAAAAGAGCGTTTGGTATGGTATGGATGGGAGAAGTTGAAATGGAGATACTGCATCTGTTGGTAGGTTTGATGTGAACGCCTGTCTCAAGTCGATCGTTCTTGAGCCAGACAACCACATCAAGGAAAGTTACGTGTTCCCTCGAGAAGGAGCAGGTGAACTTGACGAGAAAGGTGCAATTGTTTTGCAGAAATATTTCCAGAGACTCTTGTCCGTGGATTCTTCTTCATCTTTTCTCTTCTACGTTGTGTCTCTAGTTGCACTTTCGTCCTTTTTTTCAACGTTTGTTTGTTTATTTATTTATCAACCAGAACCCAGATACAGCACTAATGACCATTTTACACTGAGTTGTCAAACAATAAAAATAAACAATCAATACAAAATAAGATAAAAATTAACAAATGCATTAACAGAAAGAATAATATCAAAACATACAGAAAAACAAAGTCATTACCTGAACTTAAATCCGATATCGATACCAGGCTTTTAATAAAGTGGTTATATGGTAGAGCAAAATCAAGATGGCTTGAAACTTGATTATACTGAAATGATAGCTTGTAAATTAGGAAACGCTGTACAATAGCAAGTCTTGGTGTTCGCAAAGCACACAGGTCATTACTGCGAGTGGATCTTACAGGAACTCGAAAAAAACAACATCCGAAATGTCCATTAACAATTTTATACAGGTATTTGAAGTCATGCAAATATATACGTGCTAAAGCAGGTTTAAGGACTTCTAACTAAGAGTTGTTGTTGTTTGCTGAAATTTCGTGTGGATAGGACACAAAAGCGAACGATAGCCAAGAAAATTTTCAAAACTCGGTTAACTTTGGACAGCACTGTGGGAGACGCCATAGGAGAGCAATATTCAAGGTGCAGAGATACGTAAGTCTTGTAAAATAAACCAAGTGCTGTAGGGCTTCAAATCAACGAATCTATAATGTATACCTAGTAAACCAATGAAGTCTCATGGTTTTTTTACTAGACATTGTAACATGATCTTCAAGTCAGCTTTGTGTCGGTCAAAATACCAAGATCTTTATGTGATGAAACTCTGGAAAGAATGGTTGTATTACGGGTGTAGACCACTGGCGCCATCTTGAATTCTTTTCATATGTATTTATATGGGAATCTTTTACTCGTTTTATTTCTCGTGGAAGTGGAATATTTACGTTAACTTTCACCCAATTCATCTTCAGTACCATTTTGACTCAAGTGTTTCAATTATTGTATTACTTTAAAATTATTTTTTAGAACTGCAAAATATTATTGTAAAATGCAATCTTGATCATTCCAGTCTTTTGTAAGCTCTGACAAGATTCACGTACCAAATGCAGGGAAATTAAAACTTAATATGAGTAGAGCATACTTTCACAACAAAGAACGTAATTCTATTTACGTTGTAGGCTTCCTTTCGCGTCTGTAATTAGGGTAATTCCAAACTGATATCACCTTTTTTTTAATTAACTTGTGCTGTATTGCCATCTGGCGGCCGCACTTAAAAAGACGAGCAGTCCTCTCGGCGGATGGATATCGGTATCGTATATTTCGTCTGCTACAATCGCGCGCGAACAAAATTCCTGAGAACGAGAAGAAAATCATGGCACCCGAAAGAACGAAAACATCTGATACAATGACCATGGAAGGTTGACGATACTGTGTTGCCAAATCTTACCGTCGACTTCGCAGGGGCTTTACCGACACGTTACCAATTCTCCATAGATACACGTGTGTGCTGAATGTATATTAGCGAGAGGACACCACACATGTTTACTCACTAGCGGCGATTAGGGGGAGGGGACAGTTGCCTCCCACTTTTTTTCGAACATCTGAATAGTGGAAATAGGATACAGAAATTACGTACTGAAAAGCTTAAAAGGAACAGAATCACCTTTCTGATTCTCGAGTAATTTGTCGCCCACTGACCATACTACCAAATACGTCCTTTTAGTAAGAGTCTCTTTCATTAGCACCTCTTATTTTCTCGATTATTATGAAATGTTACAAAATTCATTTCATGCTTCTTTGGTTCCAGTAGTTGCATTATTCTATAAATTAAGAACTATCACAAAGTATAGTTCGTAACTCAAGTTGATATTTGTTTCAGGCCATTTGTTGAACATCAATGGTTATTTATGGCCTTTAGGCGTCTTTGGCTCAATCTGGGATAGGGTAGGGTAAAGAATGTGGTGAGGAGTCGACAAGCCCTAGTTGAAAGTTACCATTCCAACATTTGCCTGGTGTGACTGGGGAAAACCTTGTATTTGCCTGGTGTACTAAGAATGCTATAACTTCAATAGTCACTTGCTATTTCCATACATATTTAATAAACCAAACTACTGGTTAGGAAAAATGCAGAAAGAAAAGTAGGTCAGTGCAGCAACCGGGATTCGAAGCCAGAACCTTCAGTTGAATGTTGCATGCCAGCAGTGATACGCTATTGAACCGTAATTCTACAACTATATATTCTGAAATTTCATAAAGATTTTCCAATTAAAAACTTCACATGGAGGGGAGTGCCTTAGCAATGTATATCAGCAGTGATTGAATGGTTCAACTCAGGTCGGGGGAATATCAAAGATGCAGAGCAGTCGGTTGTCGATAGTTCAAATGATAGAACACCGATCACCTGGCATGCAACTGGGTAGCCCGGTTCAATTTCCGATAGTTCTAGTGACGAACTTGTTGTCATTTTTCAACATGTTACCATATACAGGCAGACCATTTGTGTAAAGGAGCATATTGGCAAGTATTTGTTCAATGGGATTCTATATTAACATTATCTTGTCCATTTATTTATATATTTTGAAATATATTAAATATTTTTGTACACACACGTTTTTTGTTAAACGTATCTTTATAAGCAACCGTCCATGTACAGTTGTTTTTCATTTCTTCTAACAGAATCGTGTTTCTCTTACATGAAGGTTTAGTCATTAGTTACTTTCAGTTAATGTTGACTTGACAATAACACAGAATAATAAACGAAATATAGTTTGATAAATTAGGGCCCTGCTATTTACGTGCTTAAATTATTAAAAATGTATATGTTTGTTTGTTTAAAAATGTAAAACTATGTTGTTAAAATTTCAAATATAATTATGTTTGAAATGGACAAAAAATTGCATAATCTACATCTAAAAACTACCAATTACACAGCAAATATTCAGTTGGGAGTATACAAAAGACAGTGCGATTTACTGTTTATATTCATTTACTCTTAGGTGAAAAAAACTGAGAATATATGGAATCGGTAGTTTTGGAACATATTGCAAATAATGCTTTATAGTTTTTACATACAGCTCACATGAAAAGTTGAAATAAGAATGAACTGTTACCTCTACTTACAAGCATATAATTTTATTGATTTAACAATTTCCAGATGTATCCCATATTCTGCCATTTTACATTGCATGTTATACTATGACTACCAGCCTAGATATACACAGAGGCTCTGACGAACCAGTTGTTGCTTTGCAACTGGCATAACCGTATTCATAAAAACATTCTGCGCAGTATTTGTGGTTGCGTTTTAAGAACAGTTCTCTACTTTACCTTCAGAATTGGGAAGAAAATATACGTAAAAACTATAAAGTTGCAGAAGTAGTTTTTCAACATTTGAAGAAATATTTTTCTGGGATTTGTTTTTCTCTTAAAATGTAGTTCCCAGAGCAAAAGTTAAAAGTTCTATGATACGAATATTTATGTAAATTTAAACCACTTTGTTTCTCATTCTCTGAATGTGTTTAAAATGAGTCCCTCGCAATAAGCATATTCGAGGATTATTACGTTTTAATTCCTAATATTCTTGGAGTATTCCTTGGTAATTGGAAATATGCTGGGACTTTTCTCAGGATTAGAATGTTTGGTATCCTAAAGAAAAAAGATACAGGGAATATTTCTAATACATTGCAATAGAATAAAAATAACTATGAACACTGGAGAAAGGTGCACGTTGCACTGGAAAATCTTGTATTTTAACGCTATAATAATAACACGTATACTAGTAGCAAGAAATTAAAATGTAACTAGAAAGTTAACAATATTCCTGAAATCTTCCCGAGGCGGACAAAGACAAAATATAGTCTATGTATTGAAATTATCCAGGCATGAATAATGCTGGTACTATGAAGGTATAAAGTGTCCGCGCAGTTTATAACTAAACTGCTATTTAGAAGAAGTTCTTTCTTTTATTATTCTGTGATATGTTTATGAGCCCGACATTTTTATATAATTATTATTTAATGATGTGGGCTAGATCTTATTGAAATATTAGTTATTCTTGGAGATCTACATGACAGTCTTCGTTCACCGTACAATCCTGAGTTGGGAGTAACTTCAGTATGCGAATACTTAATGTACTTATGATTGTGTTGGATGGTCTTTATTATGTGTTATCGAATCTGTTATTCTATGCCAATTGATTTAGTAAAGCTATACGTCATATATGTAGTTAACTATTGCCTCGAATCATTTCTATTTCTTGTCTCTAATTTACTTTACGATTAACGTCCTTGTTTATCTCGTTGCAGTGGCGCAGTTTGGTATGGCAATGTATATTTCTCATACGGATTTACTACCTACAGATATGTATCATAATCATGAGTTCAGTCGAATTCACCATTGCCAAAGAATGTACTATGTGATCGAATATGCATCAATTTCGAGGTGGACTCAGGAGCTTCAGTTAGTGTAGCAGGACAGGACATTTATAATCGTTATTTCCGTTACGTTGTATTACAGAAATCCCACTGTACCTTGAGAAGTGCCTCCAATAATCTATTATGTGTTAGGAGAGATCATGCGGTAAGGTTGAAGATTTGTGGACTCACCTAGAAACACCCGGAAAACGTGTGTTCCTTATGTATCTTGACCTTCTCGGTCAATTTATGGCACTCTCAATCGGCGCAAGTGCACCGTTCCCGAGATTTGACACACACGTCGCAAATATTACTTTTTCGGACTCACCTAGAAACACTCGGAAAACGTGTGTTCCTTATGTATTTTGACCTTCTGAGCCGAGTTACGGCCCTCTCAACCGGCCCAAGTGCACCGTTCCTGAGATATGACACACTCGTCGCAAATATTACTTTTTCGGACTCACCTAGAAACACCCGTAAAACGTGTGTTCCTTATACCTTCTGAGTCGATTTGTGACATTCTGAACCGGCACAAGTGCACCGTTCCCGAGATATGACACACACGTCGCAAATATTACTTTCCTTGAACCAGCTAGAAAGACTCTGAAATGAGTGTTTCCTTCTTCATTTTGACCTTCAGAATTGATTTATGGTTATTTGGGAATAATTATATTAAAAATTCCTTAAACATACTTATGTTTTTCATTCCAACTAGTGATCAGTACCAAGTGGTAACGCACTAGAAAAGTAACATTCATACGATTTTATAGTCTTCACTGATCAAGTTGTTGTAGTGCACTATGAACAATCAGCTGGGAATAAATTTTGAAGGTACTAAAATTAACACTTGTTATTCGTGTTATATCAGCACCTACTGAAAGCACATTTCGCATAATTAACACGTGCTAACAAAATTGAAATTCGTGTGTTTACTTTAGTAGTAATTTAGTCCAGTCACTAGCAGTAGTGTACATCAACCAAGATCATCTTTTTGATCTCAGATCAACGTACGTTGAATAGGAAATTGTGATGCACCAAGTACGTTCAGCGGTAATCTTCTATCTACTTAAACTTGAACTATGTTCTGTATTGATCGGCATTTGTCGTTAGTTAGTTAGTTTAACTTAGTTTATTTGCTATGTACATCCAAGTTTCAATAGTTACTGTAAAAAACATGAATTTATTACATATGTTGAGGTTCGCCGCCTAACAGAAACGCTGTCAGGGTGTAGAAACTCAGATAGCCCGTTTATCTAATAGCACGAAGATATATTTATTTTTAAAAAATGACACACGAGTTGTAATTAACCATTATTACACTAGTAAATTTCTTAATCGTTACTGAATAGTTTATGCACAAGTAATATTCAAGAAGACGTACTCAAGGAGATACTTCCACTCGGGCAGAATTTATGAGTGCAGTTTACTGTTCTCCACATATAAGGTTCAAATGAATAAAGTAAAAATTCCAAAGAGGTGAAATGTACAATATGTACTGATGTAAATTGTAACATAAAACTTAACAAAGCATAAAATGAAATTTAGACCATTATTGTAAAAATACCTTGTAATTTATACATAAGGATAATTAAATGGGTCAGAGTTTCTCTTGTGTTCTCATATATAATTAAATAACTTACATTAGGGCGACCGTAGCAAATGGTTGACCAAATTAGGAAAATTTCAGGTGTAAACATGAACCCACGTTTATATAAGAGGAAAATAGTTTTATTATTCTACAAAACAAAGCCTGAGCCAGTGCATAATAAGTCAAATAAAAAGCAACTCACATTTGTTTCAGTTGACAAGACAATAGACAAATGCATTGCTGAAGGTGTAGTTGCACCAGCAGTTTATCAGTTGTAGTAGCCAACTGAGAACTACGATTGTTCCAGTGTAAATTTAACGTAGATTGTTCGTTGGACAAATAAGGAATAAAATGATTACTCCTGTACCTTCTACTAGACATGCATTTATACCTTGTGTTAGTTGTAACTCAGTCTTCTTACTGTGCTCTCTGGTCTCTTCTAGTTCCACTTTACACAGTTTACGTGACTGAGGGCAGTGCATTTGCTGATTCCACAGAGTTTAGGGACTACACTATTTAACCTTACGAGGTATAAAACGTACTTTGTTTACTACTGTATTCAAAATAAACTCTATTATTACAATTTGTATCCCTTATTGGACAACCACTGGCGCCTGGTCCATTTCTCCTACGGTAACCCTATATGTTCATAGAGTACATGAGTGCTTTGCGAAGTAAACACATTGTTTAATGTATGTACTACCAGAGAGTGGTTTCTTACTCTAAGGTACGAGTGGACTATATATCAGGTACTAGTGTAGAAAACGCACTGACGAAGACGATGCGATGTTTGTATCATATCTCGGGAACGGTGCACTTGCGCCGGTTAGGAGTGACATAAATCGACTCAGAAGGTCAAAATACATAATTAAACGATTTCCAGGTCTTTCCAGCTGAATCCAGGAAAGTACTATCTGCGACGCTTGTGACATATTTCGAGAACGGCGCATTTGCGGCAGCTGGTAGTGCTATAAATCAACTCTGAAGGTCAAAATACAGAAGGAAACACTGATTTCAGAGTTCTTCTAGCTGGCTCAAGGAAAGTAATATTTGCGACGTGTATGTCATATCTCGGGAACGGTGCACTTGCGCTGGTTGGGAGTGCCGTAAATCGACTCCGAAGGTCAAAACACATAAGGAACACACGTTTTCCGGGTGTTTCTAGGTGAGTTCGAAAAAGTAATAATTGCGACGTGTGTGCCATATCTCGGGAACGGTGCACTTGCGCCGGTTCAGAGTGCCATAAATCGACTCAGAAGGCAAAAATACATAAGTAAAACACGTTTTCCGGGTGTTTCTAGGTGAGTCCGCAAATCTTCACCCTTACCGATCATGCTTACTGTTGAAGTAGAATCATCTATTAAAGTCTGTTAATTACTGTAGAAAATCATTTTTGTCGGCCTGCACTAGGTCGACTGTGGTTAGGTCAATTATGACCAGATTGGAGATTAAACTTATTCTCAAATAATACTGTACCTTGTGTTGGAAGGATATTAACAATGAAAAATAATAATAATAATAATAATAATAATAACGATGATTTAGCGTATAATTTAATTCGTCAAGTTCCCTTAGTATTCGACAGTGATATTTCTAAACCCAATAGGGGATATCATGTTCATTTACCAGTGAAGCCTGATGCCATACTGATTTTTCGCAAAGCCTACAATATTCCCTTAAGAGCTGCTGTTAAGACTGAATTAGATAAATTACAATCACAAGGAATTATTGTTCCAGCCGATAATTCTGATTGGGCCACTCCGCTCGTAGTTCTAACTTAAAAAAAAACCTCTTTATCAGATTTGAAACGAACACTGAATAAAGTCATTGAAAAAGTAATATACCCTCTACCTAGAATCGATGATAATATAAATTCGTTACATGGAGCAAAATCTTTCACTTTGCTTAATCTCAGACAGGCCTATCTTCAGCTTCAAGTGCATCCTATATCACAAAAATTCCTTGCGTTTTACCACAGGCACATACCTTCATTATCTGCTAAACTTTCTTTATTGTACTTGTTATTAAAAAAAAGGTAGCAAATGGGAGTGGACAAATAAGCAACAGGAAGAATTCAACGGGGTAAAAAAAATTATTGCAAACGCACAAACTTTGCATCCCTTTGATCCAGAAGCTGAGATTGTGGTAATGACTGACGCCTATCAGACGGAGGTAGGAGCAGTTTTATTTAACGTAAATAAAGGTAAACGACTAACTTTAGCTTGCGCGTCAGCCACTTTAACACAAGTCGAGGCCAGGTACTCTCAGTACGAGCGCGAAGGCCTCGCTGTAATTTTTGCGATGCGTACTTACGTTCCATAAGTATGTTTACGGAAGATCTTTCAAAATGATTACGGATTCCTTACCTCTAAAGTTAATTTTCGATGGAAGAGAAATACCCAACACTCCAGCACCAAGGTTACAACGCTGGACCTTAGTTTTAAAGGGATATGATTATCAGATTGTTTACAACAAAACAGTGGATTCAGCAGATTTTTTATCTCGTTTACCCACCAATGAAGATACAGGGGATAGTGATATTTCACAACTCCTTGTTCAACAGATTGTAGTTGGCCCGTTGTTATTGTCCGATGTGGTAGAAGCAACTAAACAAGATGCTATATTTCAAAAACTTTATGGGTTATGCAAGGGTGGCCAACGCAGTTAAAAGGAGAGTTTGATATTCCAGAAATTACAGCATACTTTGCAAAAAGGTATCTTATTACTATGACGGACGATTGTCTTTGGTTGGGAAATCTTACCTCGTAAGTTACGTACATCCTACTTACAACTTCTTCATAATTAACAACCTGGCAGACAAAAGATGTCACAATTTATCAAAGATTCGGTTTGGTGACCACATCTGGATCAGGACCTTGATTTTTTTTATTAATAACTGTTTTCCTTGTCAAGCCATGAAAAATCTTGCACCCTCTTCAAATTATAAGTCTCGGCCTGTCGTCCAATCCCCCTTACAAAGAGTGCATGCAGATTATGGTCAATGGAGATGTTATATATATATATATATATATATTTATGTGTATGGATAGTTATTCTAATTTATTGGAAGTTTATCAGATACAATCCACCAGTACCGATGAAGTTTGTCGTTACTTCAATATATTTTTTAGGATGTATAGTTACCCGGATTCTTTGTTAATGATAATGGACCTCCTTTTGATGGACAGATCTTCGAGCGTTTCTGTGCAACTAGAGGTATAGACTTACCACATTCTCCTCCTGGGCACCCTCCCAGTAATGAATTAGCCGAAAAAGGTGTTCAAATTGTCAAAGAGATACTAAATAAAAAAGCCTTAAGTTTTTCAGGTCGAGTGACCGATATGTTCTTTAAAAAATGGTTGACATATATAGTTTATTCACATCGCTGTATGCCTATTAGAAGTGCTGGTAAATCACCCAATGAACTGCTCTTCAGATATAATTTAAACACAGACTATAATTTGGTGAAACATACCAAAAAGAAGTTTCATACATCTCAAGACTTACGCGTTAGGCTTAGTGACATACCAAAGGATGTATGGGTTAAAAATCAATATGATAAGGTTAACGTTTTTCTACGAGGGAAGTTGATACAACAAATGGGTTTTAACAGATTTCTTGTTGATGTACAAGGTTATAGATGAGTTTTATCATAAACATTGCGATTCGCTAAAGGTAACACGTCTATGACAAATTCATCTAATAATGAGTGGTTCGATTCATTACCGGATCCAGAGCAATCAATAGCACAAACACAGACTTCACTTGGTGTTCTTAGACGTTCAAATAGGTAAAAGCAGTCACCAATTTGGACTATCATGGAGGGAGGAGGATGCTATAAAGGTATAAAGTGTCCGCGCAGTTTATAACTAAACTGAAATTTAGAAGAAGTTCTTTCCTTTTATTATTCTGTGATATGTTTTCGCTAAACGATATATGTTTATGAGCCCGACATTTTTATATAATTATTATTTAATGATGTGGGCTAGATCTTATTGAAATATTAGTTATTCTTGGAGATCTACATGACAGTCATCGTTCACCGTACAATTCTGAGTTGGGAGTAACTTCAGTATGCGAATACTTAATGTACTTATGATTGTGCTGGATGGTCTTTATTATGTGTTATCGAATCTGTTATTCTATGCCAATTGATTTAGTAAAGCTATAAGTCATATACTATGTAGTTAACTATTGCCTCGAATCATTTCTATTTCTTGGCTCTAATTTACTTTAAGATATAAGTCCTTGTTTAGCTCGTTGCAGCTGGCATATAGTGGCCTTTCTATTGTGTAGAGCCTATATTTATTGCGTACTCTCTGGGAGTATTTATTCAGTTATTTCACTTTTATTTAATGGCAAAACAGGTGTTGTGGGGTCTAAAGTCTCTCGCATGTCTAAGAAATAATATCCGTCGGCATAAAGTCACCCAAAATGGTATTTCGGGAACATAATATTCAGTTTATATATATATATATATATATAAATCTTATATTTATGGGTCATGCACTCAGCTATGCTTAAGCCGTGATATGTCTAAGGGACTTTAAGTGACAGGTTCAAGCTATGGGTGCCTATCCATGAGCTAAATTAAAAAAACGAACTAAGTGATTGTTCCCGTAATACTTTTTTCCGTGACTATATCATCTTCTTGGACACTAAATGTAGGGGTGATATATTCGTTGTTTCGAAAAGCCCGTGCTGTTGTTATATTAGGAGGCGAAAACACTATCAACTACAATATAATATCATCATCATCATATTCAGCCGTTTTCTATCCACTGCTGGATGAAGGCCTCCCACTTTTCTTTCCACATATCTCGGTCTGCTGATGTCCTCATCCATGTAGCTCCTGAAAAACGCTTGATTTCATCTACCCATCTTACATTTGAACGTCGTCTCGGTCGTTTCTTTTCTTTTCTCTATATAATATATATATATATATATATAAAAGATGGTAAACAAGGTAGAAAAAAGTATACTTACATAGTGAAATCTTGAGATAGGAGCACACGAACTTCACAAACACTATAGAAAATTAGTACGTTTCGCAGCTGCGTTTTCAACTGGTAGGAAGAAAAATGGACAGAGCAAACAGGAGCGGGAGTGGTGTTAAGGAAATGTCCTATTGCCAATGATGCTGGGTGACAGTGTGGCCAGGTTATGGAGACGGGAAAATGCAAAGGTTACTAGGAGCAGACAAGGTGCTTCCTGAAGAAATAAGAGGGTAAAGAATCGGGAGTAGGGGGGAGATGATAATAAAAATAAGAATAATGATGAAGATGGAGGGGAGAACAAAGAAACAATAAAGAAAGACAGAATAAAATAAAAGTGCAACTAGAAACGAAACAAGGAAGAGAAAGGAAGAAGACGGCACTGCGTTGCAAGGAGTTACAGGCACTTGAGGCCGAGTTCATGATTGGCGGAAAGGATAGAGAAGTATCTGCTCCCATCTCTTTCTTACTGTGGAAGCTAAGTCAGGATTCAGGACTTTCAGGATTATGACTCGAAAGGTTTCGTCAAAGGTGCAGCTGTGATACGAAGTGTGTTCGGGTATGGGGGGAGGTGCGGAAGTTGAGATTTGGAAGAGTAGTCTTGAGGGATGATTGTTGATGCGGAATGTTAGAGTAGTCTTGAGTTTCGCCAACGTAGAAGGCGAAACATAGGTTACAGAGTAGGAGATAAACGAGGTTGGAAGATATGCAACTAAAAGAGTGTCTTAAAGATTACGTCTTGTGAGTGACAGGATGTACGAAGGAAAGACTGGGATCAAAAATAGGACAAGTTTTGCATAGGGGTCTATTGAACTTGCTAGGTTTGGGGAGAGGGGGCGGGATTGGTCCAGTTCTGGTGAGATTCGTGTTGAGGTTCGAAGGTCTGCGGTATACTATTTTGGACACGACGGGAAAACTCTTTCAGTTTCAGGTGACGCAGTGAGTATGGGGTGTTCCAGTTTGAGGACCTTTGGGAGGGCCTCAATGCAAGGGTGGTAGATTGAGAGCGGTGGAAGCTTTGCGGGGAGGTCGGTAGGAGTTAGGGTGATTACGGGCACGGTGATGAGGTGTTTGGGATATCCACGGTTAGTGAGAGCTGAGGAGAGGGTACTGAAATAGTTACGAAGGAGGCCATCAGAGGAACAGATGCGGAAGCCCCGGACAATAAGAGCGTATGGAAGAGAGCGTTTGGTATGGTATGGATGGGAGCTTTTGAAATGGAGATACTGCATACTGTTGGTAGGTTTGATGTGAACGCCTGTCTCAAGTCGATTGTTCTTGAGCCAGATATCCATATCAAGGAACGTTACGTGTTTCCTCGAGAAGGAGCAGGTGAACTTGATGGGAAAGGTGCAATTGAGATTTTGCAGAAATGTTTCCAGAGACCCTTGTCTGTGGGTCCAGATGAAGAAAATATCGTCGATATGGAGAAGACAGGCGACAGGTTTGAGAGGTGTGGAGTTGAGGTACTGGTTCTCCAGGCGTCCCATGAAAAGGTTGGCGTAGGAAGGGGCCATGCGAGTGCCTTTGATTTGCAGGAAATTGTGGATCTCAAAGCTCAAGTTGTTCATTGTGAGAACAAACTGGACTAGCTGAAGCAGAAATGGTGTACTGGGTTTAGGTGGACTGGGGCGTATGTCGAGAAAGTGTTCAAGGGCAGCGAGGCCATGGGTGTGGGGAATGTTGGTATTCAGTGATGTCACGTCGACTGTAACTAAGATGGTGTCAGGTAGGAGAGGATTAGAGATAGAATGAATTGTGGAGAGGAAGTGGTTGGTATCCTTGATGCAGGAAGGGAGAGTCTGGACAAATGGTTGGAGATGGTGGTCAAGGAAGGCGGAGCTTCTTTCAGTGGAGAGAAAATACTGGAAATGATGGGTCGGCCACGATTACAAGGTAGGTAGGACTTTGGGAAGTAGGTAAAATTTAGGTGTTCTGGGATTATCAGGACAGAATGTAGAGACTGATGAGGTCCATGCGCTTGAAAGTAGGTGCGGATCCTATTAAGGAAGGATTGGCTGGGATTTTTCTCGAGGGGACGGTAAAAGGTAGGATCGGAAAGTTGTTTGAGGGCTTCAGCCGGGCGTATAATGATGGTTGGATCAGAACGAAGATTGGAGATAGCTCTTCGTTCTGCATTTGTGAGGTTGTGATGTGATGGGAACGTGTAAGTGAAGCCAGGGTGAGCAATTTGTTTGGAGAGAAAGGAAATGTACAGTTCAACAGGGTGGTCAGGAGGGAGGGGAAGGATCCTTAGTGTGGGGGAGGGACAGACAGACAGACACACGATGAGATAGGTCTAAAGGTAAACGTAGAGAAAACAAAATACACGATAAGCCGAAACACAGGGAATAATGGAAACAGATATTTATCTATTAGAAATGAGAACACAGAGAAAGTAAACAAATTTAAATCCTTAGGAGCATAAGTAACAAACAAAAACGAAGTAACGGAAGAAATAAAAAGTCGTTTAGTATCGGGCAACGCATGTTTCTATTCAGTCCAGAAACTCTTAAGCTCGCGATTAATATCAAGAAAGTTGAAACTGAAAATATGCAGAAAGGTTATTCTTTCGATAATACTCTACGACCCTCGCAGATGAATATAATTATGAGTATCTGAAAATAAGGTCTTGAGAAAGGTATACGGGCCGAGATGACTGGAGAATGAAGGAGACTGCATAATGAAGAACTTAACGGACTTTACGATTCACCCGATGTTGTAAGAATAATGAAATCGCGAAGATTAAGATGGACAGGCCATGTAGCTCAGATGGGAGAAAAACGAAGTCTATATTCCATCTTGGTTATAAAACCGGGTGGAAAAAGACCGTTAGGAAGACACAGACGACGTTGGGAGAACCATATTAGAAGGGATCTTCGAGAAGTATTTGTGATGAAAACTAGCTTGATCTTGCCCAGGATAGAATCCCATGGCGAACGTTTGTTACTGCGGCGATTAATTTGCGAGTTCCGTAAGCCATAGAGTAAGTAAGTAAGTAAGTAACCACTCTTCCTTCATATTCCACTTCTTAATTCTTTTCTGTCTCTTTTTTAACTCTTTACTTTCTAAATATTTAATTATTTAATATTCGTTGGTGCTTCCCAGAAGAAGAGCAGGAGATACGCTTGAAAATATATTAGGACAAATACAGATGAAACTTCTAATGAACAATTTAAAGACCTTTAAAACCACAACTATAATATATTTGTAATAATTTAATTAGTACGTATACTCAGACTTTGTATTTACTTACTCAATATTTTGACTTGATTTAAAAATAAATCAGTATATATCAAAAATGAAATTCAGTCACTTATGATTCTGGTAGATATCTAACTACTGTTCATTTAAAACTGAAATGATGACATAAATAGTCTTATTATACGGAAAATAATATATAGCTTAGTTATGAAAGTCAAGCCCTATGTTGCACAAGCTCCTGGTGAAAAAAATTCAACCAACATACGAACACTCAAATACATAAAAGAACTTTACGTTATTGCATTAATAAAGACAGGTAAATTGTCATTCATTCATATATATATATATGACTTTAAATAAGTCTCACGAAAAATATGCTGAAAAATAATGGTCATAAACTTCTACCTATTGAGCTTACAAGATGACATTCACCCTTGCAATTAAGATATTCCATATACAAATCCTGAGACCAATTATAGTAAGCAAACACTTTCCTGACACAGGGAAGAGATTTCTAGAACACTATTAAAAAACTGGCCTGGGGCACTTCCGTACCCAATCTTATCATACAAACACTAAATTCAGATGAACGGAAAGAGAGGTCACTCTTTTAGAGCTGATTTTTAAATCGAAATAAGTGGTTTTCAACGAAACGCTCTCGCTTTAGATAGAAAATATGATCTTTGTAGATGATGGGATTCCGATGCTTTATGGATGTAATTCATTCTTCAAACTTGAAAGAGTGATTTATCATCTTTTTAGTGTGGTTCATAATGCATCAGGGGCATTAGTTAAGTTCGTTCTCCGTCATTTGTTACCGAAAAGTCCTACAGTAAAGTTAATCGCATTTAGCTAAAAAGGGCAAGATAAGATCTGATAACTTTTCTCAGTGACAAAAACGTACCACAAGATATCAGGAATTATATATATATTGGAGTGATGAGAGAGAAAAGGTATAGCATAAATATAATCCATCAAAATGTTCAAATGCAAATAAAGGTTAGAAATCAGCCCTGCAATCGAAATATAAAATACGAACATTTAATTCTATTTAAAAATAAGTAACGCCATTTGTAAAAAAGAAAACATATTTTCTTTAAGAGTATTACATCAGAACGACTTCAATACAACTACGAGAATTCGTAATTGATAGGGTTTCCAACAAACAGGAAAAGACAATGAAAAATAAAATAATAAAAGAACTATTTTAGAAACGTGCCTTCTACAAGGTTAAAATAATGACAGTCCCATCGCAAATTTGGACAAACAAGATCGTTCTTATCAGTAGGTCACAACAACATATAAAAGAAAAAAAATCAAAGACATCTTCCTTTTCTTTTATATGGGAAAGTCAAGATCTTAAAAATACCAAAATAAAATAACAAATTTTTTTAAACAATAATTAGGCACGAAAGTATCTTCAGAACGTGTCTACCAATGTTTATAATTCCTAATTAATGTTAGTCTTCTCAGAGACATACCTTTGGAAATATTTCATGATCAAAACAAGTATTAGAAACATGTGTAACATCCAGGAGACGTCAAAAAGGACACAATTAAAATAATTCTCAGTTCTTCCCTTTCCTCTTTGATCTAAGCATTTATGAGAACTCAAGGATTTTCAGAATCACGTTAAGAAAGAGTCATCAAGCCTAGAGACCATCCTGAGAAGAACTCAAAAACCAGAATTCAATAAAACTAGATAGAACTTAGTATCGTGAGGCCAGTCTTGGTTTTTCATCAACCCGTCAACATCGAGTCCGTACAGTTAGTTTATTCACTACTCGTGTGTGTCAAAAGTGAACTTAGTCTAAATTTATTTAGTGTGTGTTACTACTTTGTAAAATCAGAACAGTCTAGTATCATCAATGAACTATACTACCATTACGAACTTCAGTATATTTGTGCTCAATCGAAAAACTAGAAGATGATGATGAATGCCTGAGAGTTATTGACAGTATTAAGGAACATTTCTTCTCTACAGGATTTCGGAAGAAAGAGACTTCTCAAGTGATTACAAGATAAGGTATGTGAAATACAGGGCTTGATTACAAAGTATAAAACACAAACAATTGCTCGATTCACTCTAAATTCTGGTCGACAAATGGATAGGTTAATAGCTATGAACGTAGTTCATTTTGTAATAAAATGGTAAAATGTCCGTTCTCATTTCAATGTCTTAAAGCAGCATGTCCTCCCTTCCTCATTTTAGTAGTTAAGTATTTTAGGAATGCTTCAGTATTGTTTCAACAGGGAGCAAGTAAGTAAGTAAATCTAAGTATGTAAAATGTGAACAAACAGTGCTTTTCTGTTGCTGTACATTTAATAACGAATGTATTTCTATTCGCTACGTCCTTCCGTAAACAGAAAATTACGGCAAGTAATTGTGAAATAAATACAAGTTAAACAACGAAATAAGCGTCGATAAACAATATATATATGGATCTAGAGCTAGTTGATATATATATATATATATATATATATATATATATATATATATATAAGAAATCTTAAAACATTGTTCTCAAGTATTTGACTATACGAAAAAGACCCTTTCGAGAGCGCTCTCTCTCAGTTGGCCATCTAGCCTAGGGGAGAAGACATTGGTTCGCTTGCCGGAAGGTAGTAGGTTGAAATCCCACTGAAATTATTTTTACTCCTATTTATTCATATTTACATTACTTTCCTGTTACTACTTATGAAAATACTCCCTTTTGCTTCTTTTTACATTTTCAACATTTTATTGCGTTGTTTTCTCTGAATAGATGGAAATTCATCTAACAAAGGCTACGTTTCCATCGAAAACATATTCTATGATAAAAATCCGTTCAACACTTATCTGATAAAAATCCGCTCTAAAAGTGTAATCTCTATTTCTGCTCTCGGAAGATGAAATATTCCGCTCAAATGGTGCGGAGTTCAACTCTTTGAATCTAGTTTGTATAGTTATTGCAAGGTTTCTAGCAGTAAAGGTTATTTTTCTACGGATCGACACTTCTTTCCTGTTCTGCTCACGCTAACAACTCGAAGAATATCGCATATTTCCTTCAATCATACATCCGCATTTGCCGCGACGGTACTTTGAATTAAAGCCTTCGCCCACTTACAGCTTAACTATAAAACAAAACAATGAGATACAACAAATCAGAATCATGAATTGGATGTTAACAAGATTCGCTCCAAGCCCAACCGGCTATCTTCATGTAGGAAACGTTCGCACTGCGCTTAGTTGCTGGATGTACGCGCGTCTCAGAGGTAAAAAAGCAAAACTTAAAATGTCACTCTGGTTATGAATTTCTTGATAAAAATGAACAATGTTAACAGGGAGTATACAGGGTTTGGCAGTACATTTGCTACCTATACATACATTTATACATGTTTATAGAATGTAGCAAGTACTTCTTTTATGTTTTTTAACAAGAAAGAAACGTATTTTAATGAGTCTAATCCTTTTAGTAGTACGGAGCTTGAAATAAACACATGCCTCTGTACATAGTTTGTTTCCTAAAAACAAGACAGCTTTTTCATTGCCTATATAAAGCGATGAAAGTTGCCTGAACATGCCTTAACACAGTACATTCCTTAAAAAAAAAGGGCATTTTGAAGACGAATCCACACGAACAGACACTGTGCACACCATGTTTTGTGCAAAGGTCAAGTAAAGCTTCTGAATCAAAAACCAAACACAAATTCTGAGGTAAGGCTGCTGTCACCGGGAAGTATTCAAAGGAATGTATAGAAAGAAAACCAGGATTACGTTTCATTGAACTGAAATTATTTAAAGGTCTTTAGGTATCTTAGCCTCAGGCCGGAATAGCGTGTGGGAGAGGATGCTGGAAGGTAGGCGGCCAGGGCCTATTTTTGTAGGTACCATCTCGCATTTGCCTGGTATGACAGAAAATCCTGGAAAAATCTCAGTCACAATCGTCGGCCGCTGGTTTCGATCCCAGGACCTCCCGAATGCTAAGCCAACGCTCTACTACTGAGGCATGGTAGCTCGGTGATTAAATTTCATATTCTCCTTCTTAATATTTAATGAATATATGCACAACCAATGAACTTAAGTGGATGAAACTCCTCAATGACGATATTTCAAGGAAATTTAAGGAAAAAAAACTACGCAGAAGACAGAGTACTTACGTGGTACTTCACGTAATAATTTTAGTAAAAGTCACTTAAAAACAAACACAACAAATAAAGGTGTTTTTGCAAATTTGGTTAGTTCACTTGGTCCATTTCATACAAAAAAGCCACGTTCCTTGACGTGGACATCACTTTAGAAAACAATATCGTCAATACTTCCGTCCACATAAAACGTACCAATCACATGCAATATTTTATGCTACTCAAGTTTCCATCCATACCACACCAAGAAAACGATTCCTTTCTCCCTTCCCCGACGAGAACAGCGCCTGAATGCTACCACCACTGCTGCCGAAACCTACAGCCAATGCCTCCAGGAGGCTTTAGTCAGCCAAGGCTACCAATCTAACCTTGTAACCAAGCAGATTCAACGTGCATCTTTTTATATTCAAGCTACCCACACTCCCAACAACAATCCGAACCCACCGGCTGTAATTACCCAGTTCCATCCTAACCAAGATCAAACCAATTCCACGTTCTCACTTCCACATTCTCCTATCTGATCGAGACACAAGTTCAGTATTTCCAACCAAACCTAGACTAGCTTTACAGCACCCCCTATTCTTAGAAACATACGTACGAGTCCTTCCCCTCTACCAATCCCAACCGGAGCCCAAATATGCAAGAGATCCAGATGTAGGATCTGCTCCATTTTCATCACTTCTCCCACGATCACTACAAATCCAGCTACAAGCCACCACACCTTAAATCCCAACACCTCTAACTCAATATACATCCTAACCTGCAAATTCTGTGATACCTTCTGTATGGAGGAAACAGGCGAAGCCTTGAATACTCGTATTAATAACCATTGCCACTTTTGCACCAGAAACAAACCTGATGCTCCGGTCTCCCTGCATACTCAGTCACACACCACCAATTTTGATCTCTCCTTCTATGTTGCTACAATACACACTATGTCCCAACGACCAGCCCCTCTACACACCGCTTGTGAGAGGGGGATATATTCCCGGTTTGAGAGCGAAAATAAAACCTGGCTTAAACTTTCAATAGCCCTAACCACTCATCTTTCTTCGTCTGAGGCTCCCCCCCCCCCATTTCCCTCCACAATTACACAGCATTTTCATACACCTTTATATGATCCCATTCTGAAACTTGCACGTAATTCGCTAGTCAACTGTTACGAGATTGATGCATCGTCCGCTGCGTGGCGACTACCTCCTCATTCTTTTGTTTATTTGTTTACTTATGTCCGCGCTTTCTTCTCCAAGCCAGATGAACATCATAGCTTCGAAAATTCGCGAAAACAGCTAACAACTTTATTTGTTGTGTGTGAGTTTGTGTGTTTTAAGTGACTTTTACTAAAACTACTAGCTGAATTATCACGTTCTACTCTCACTTTTATTATTCACTGTTTTCCTGAAATTTCTTTTCCGGCTTTCCTTTGAAAGACAGACAGACACACAAAAGTATGCTCTTCCATGAACGAACTTCACCACTATTTTATAGTGCAACAAAAGAGAACAACGAAAACAACTTTGGTTTCAAGTATCTTAGGAATTATACAATCAACAATCAATCAATCAATCAATCAATCAATCAATCAATCAATCAAACGTAATCGACCTCTATCGACCGAGTGCAGACGTGTTTTAGCATCTCTCCAGAAGTCAGTGAACCGTGACGTGATGGGTGTCGATGTTGTTACTTGGAGATTTCGTATAGGGAGGTTTGTGGCTAAAGTGAAAGTGAAGTGTTGCAAACCTTGTGGAAATTTTGAATTCTTCCATTCAATGCTCAAAATGTTTTCGTTTGGTGTGATTATTGCAGCACTGTTAGTGATCTCTGGAGTGGAAGTTAATCCAGGCCCTACGTCATTGGATGACTTGTACAAAAAATTGGAAGAAATGGATAAGAAAATAACAAACATTTCTAGTGTAACAAATAATTTGAGTGTTCAGCTTCAAGTGGTAGTGAACGAACTTAGTGTGGTGAAGAAGGAAAATGAGGAACTGAAGAAACAATTAGCTATTAATTGTGAGCTTTTAGATAAATTGGAAAACCAATCACGGCGTAACAACCTAATTTTTAGTAATATTGGAAATCGTAATGCAGTTGAATTTTGGGAAGAATCTGAACAACGAGTAATAGAGTTTGTCACAAAACAACTAAATGTAGATTTAAACTCTGAACATATTGAAAGAGCGCATCGACTCGGACGTGGACCAAATGCACCGATAATTGTGAAATTTTCTGCCTTCAAGAAGAGAAATGAAATTCTTAAAAATGCTTTTCGTGCGAAAGGAACCAGAGTTGTGATTTCAGAAGATTTCTCAGTGAATGTGCGTGAAACAAGGAAACAACTATTGAACTATATGAAGGATGCTCGTGGAAGAGGTGATCGTGCGAGGCTTCAGTACAATAAACTTTACATTAATAATAGACCTTTCACCCTTGAAGAGCTACAAAAAAGTGAAAAAACATTAGTGCAAAGTGAACAAATAGTTCAAAACAAAACTGCAGAGGTTGTAACACTGCATGCTCAAAAGGAAGTTCTCTCAACCACCTGTGAAGATACCCCCACCTCTAGCGATAAGAAACAAATGACGAGAACCACTCGCTCAACCATGGTACAGCCCCCAAGGAACAAAGTTTGACAAAGGAAGGAATGTGGAGGGGGAAAGGGTAAGATTTCCTCAACTGAAGTCAGTGAAGTGTACAATCATTTTCCAAATGTAACTAGTGGTCTTAGTGAAACAAGAAAATTGCTGCGGCTTTATAATCAGAATGCTAGATCCTTGCGCGGTAAAACAAATGACTTTTTCTGTAGTGTAATATCAAATAATTACGATATAATTACAATTACTGAAACATGGACTAATGAATCTCATTATGACAGTGAATTATTTGATAATAGGTATACTGTTTTAAGACAGGATCGCAACATTAATAAAACTGGAAAGTCAAAGGGGGGAGGGGTACTTATCTCGGCTCTTGAAAAATACAATTTGTGTTTATTGAATAGCTGTGATGATCAATATGAGTGTCTGATTGCTAGAATAACTGTAAAGGGGAGACCAATGTTTATCTGTGTTGTATATTTTGAACCGGTTTCAGGTATAGATTTGTATGATAACCTATTTGCAT